>PITA01008592.1:10922-83330 GCA_004023965.1 Spilogale gracilis | reverse complement strand
AAACAAAAGAACAACATCTTTTAAGGGCTGAAAGAAAAAACTGTGAATCTTGAATTCTACTTTAGTAAAAATATCTTTAAAAATGAAGATGAAATAAATTCATTTTCAGATAGACAAAAGTTCTGGGAATGAGTCATTAGCAGAACTACACAAGAAATGGTAAAGTTGTTTGGGTTGAAGGAAAATGGAAACAGATGGAAACTGGGATCTATACAAAAGAATAAAAAGCACTAGAATATGTGTGTAAAGGTAAGACTTTTTCCTCATTTCTTAATGTCTCTAAAAGACTGTTGAAAACAAAAATAATACCAGTGTTTGTGAGGCTTCTATACAGAAATAAAATTAAAAAGCATGTGTAGTAGTAAAACATGATGGCAGTTAATACAAGTGGTAGAAATGTGGTGAGTGAATGAAAGTATATTGTAAGGTGCTTACATTATTTGTGAAGTGATGTAATATTAATTCATGGTAGATTGTGAAAAGTTAACATTATATATTTACTAGATAAGTCACTGAAAAAGGAAGTGTAGCTAAAAAGCCAATAATGAGAATGACACGGATTATTAGAAATACACAGTTTGGGGCACCTGGCTGGATTATTGGTGGAGCCTGCAACTCTTGATCTTGGGGTTGTGGGTTTGAGCCCCCACCTTAGGTGTAGAGATCTTAAGGAAATAAAATAAAATCTTAAAAAAAAAGAAATACACATTCCAAAATAATACAAGAAAGGAGAAAAAGCAAAAAGCATTTGGAACAAATGAGAAAGAAATAAGATTGTAGACTTAAATCTGGCTATATCAATAATTACATTAAATGTAAGTAGAAACACTCCAGTAAAAGGTGTATCTTGTCAGGCTGGATTTAAAAGCAAGACCCAACTGTATACTATTTAAATATAAAGGTGGCACAAATACACTCTCAAAACTGAAAGAACTCAGGGGATATAGAATCTCTGAGCTTTTCTGGAAAACTCTATTTGATAACCAATAAAGAGGTTAATCTAAAGAAGTAATTCAGGGGCGCCTGGGTGGCTCAGTGTTTTAAGTGTCTGCCTTCAGCTCAGGTCATGATCACAGAGTCTTGGGATCCAACCTGGCATGGGGTTCCCTGCTTAGCAGGGATCCTGCTTCTCCCTCTTTCATTCCCCCTGCTTGTGTGCTGTCTGTCAGAGGAATAAATAAAATATTAAAAAAAAAAAAGAAAGAAAAAGAAATAATTCAGAAATGGAGAAGCTCTAATGAAAAGACCAGTGATAAGCAGAATCCATTTGGAATGACTATTGGGCTAATTAGGGTTACCAAATAGAATGTAAATAATGTAAACTTTGGGGCATAAAAACACGGGGACGCCTGAGTGGCTCAGTGGGTTAAGTGTCTGCCTTCAGCTCATGTCATGATCCTGGGGTCCTGGAATTGAGCCCCGCATTCGGGCTCCTTGCTCTCACTCCCCCTGCTTGTGTTCCCTCTCTTGCTGTGTCTTCTCTCTGTCGAATAAATAAATAAAATCTATTAAAAAAAACAAACCCATAGTGTTTCCTGACCACTTCTTATGTGCCAGGTTCTTTGTAAAAACACATTTAATTGTCTTACATATGAAGTGTAGATACCGTTATCCTTATTTGACAGATGAGGAAAACAGAGGCTTGTAGAAGTTAAGTAACTTGCCTAAGGTCACACAGCCAACAAGGAATGGATTCAGGATTGGAACCTAGGTTTTCTGGCTGCAGGACCCAGGCTTCTGTTAACTACTGTGCTGTGCTGCCTTCCTAAATTGAAATAATAGAAATGACAAAAAGTAGAAGGTGGGGGAGGCAAGATGGGAGGAAGTATAACCCTTTTATGGTTGTGAGTTAGTACTTCTAAACTTTAGTTCAAAAAGAAAAACAGTGGGGCACCTGGGTGGCTCAGTTGGTTAAGCAACGGCCTTTGGCTCAGGTCATGATCCCGGAGTCCTGGGATCAAGCCCCGCATCTCACTCTCTCACTCCCCCTGCTTGTGTTCCCTCTCTCGCTGTGTTTCTCTCTGTCAGATAAATAAATAAAGTCTTTAAAAAAATAAAATAAAATCACCTGTTAGCAGTTTCTCATTGCTCCTAGATAATTACAGGATCCTGCATGATCTGACCCCTGTCGCTCCAGCCTGTTTTCCCTTGTGATTTCTGGGTTCTAGGCATATGAGCTCCTTTTCTCTTTGTGTCCTATTTCTGCTGCTTGGAACAACCCTCATCCTGTATTTTTTTTTCTTCTTTTTTTTCCATTATATTACAGCTCAAGTGTCACTTTGGGGAGGCTTTTCTTGACCTTACCCCCTAGGACTAGGTCAGATTCCTTCTACATACTCATAATATCCTGTACTTTTCTTCCATATGTTTGTCACACTTAAAATCACACATTTAGGGGCGCTTGGGTGGCTCAGTCATTAAGCATCTGCGGGATCAAGCCCTGTATCAGGCTCCCTCCTCGGCGGGAAGCCTACTTCTCTCTGTCTCACTCCCCCTGCTTGTGCTCCCTCTCTGGCTGTGTTTCTCTCTGTCAAATAAATAAAATCTTTAAAAAAAAAAATCATGCATTTAGTTGTGTGGTTCTTAAATATCTTTGTTTAGACTGTAAGGTCCACAACGCTAGGGACAGTGTCTGTATATTGTCCAGAACCTAGCACAGTAGTTGGCAAATAATATGTATTCGTTATACATTTAAATTCATGAACATTGAACGAAGTGCTGATAAGATCCCATGTTCTTGCCGTAACCCCATGAGATAGCTATTATTATAATCCCCACTTTTCAGCTCCTTTAGGGGTGGCCTGTCTTATATCACTTGAACAAAAGATTGCAAAGCTAAAGAAGCTGGAAGGATCCTACCACACCACCTTCCTTTCATGCTGCCTTAGCTCAAAACATATGAACTTTATTCAGGAATTTTGGCCTGAGACATTCAGGTTCTGCCCTGGCTTGGGTTCATTTTTTTCTTCCCTTTCCCTCCTCCCAGGTGGACTGACCCAGGACCTGAAAGCTGCCTCTAGCTGCTTTCTGATGGCCTGTGAAAGGCCTGGAAAGAAGTCTGTGGAGGCATGTCACAACGTTGGTCTCCTGGCACACGACGGACAGGTCAATGAGGATGGCCAGCCTGACCTGGAGAAGGCTAGAGACTACTACACAAGGGCCTGCGAAGGCAGCTATGCCTCCAGCTGCTTCAATCTCAGTGCCATGTTCCTGCAGGGTGCCCCTGGCTTTCCCAAGGACATGGGCCTGGCATGTAAATACTCAATGAAAGCCTGTGACTTGGGCCACATCTGGGCCTGTGCCAATGCCAGCCGCATGTACAGGCTGGGGGATGGTGTAGATAAAGACGAGGCAAAAGCTGAGATACTAAAAAATCGGGCCCGGCAGCTGCACAAAGAACAGCAGAAAAATGTCCAGCCTTTGACATTTGGGTAGTGTGGTCCATATTCCTAAGCAACAAAGAGCTTGAGGCTGGCACCTCCTATGTCTTATGTAGCCTTTAAGGTCAGCCTGCTGGAGCAGGAAGACTTGGGACTTACTGTCAGTAGTTCTGGTTACATAGACCCATTGCCCCAGAGTATCAC
Source organism: Spilogale gracilis (assembly GCA_004023965.1). NCBI lineage: Eukaryota > Metazoa > Chordata > Mammalia > Carnivora > Mephitidae > Spilogale > Spilogale gracilis. Next base: position 79,746 of record PITA01008592.1, on the reverse strand, counting down.
CTACTGGGTTGTAGCCTAAAATGTTTATTTCAGTCAGTGTTCTTTTTATCTGTTGTGTTCTGTGAAGGCACACACATACGGGATTTTCGTTCTCAAAGTCTTAATAGCTCAGTGAAAAACAGCAAACTAGAGAGCCATAGAGATTGGGGAGGGGGGGCAGAAAGCAGGAAGTTGGAAAAATAAGCAGCCAGCAGTGCCTGAAGGAATCAGATGTTATTATCATTATTATTTTAGTTGGGAGGGCTTGAAAATCAGAAAGTATCTTGATTTACATAATAGAGGGCTTAAGGAGCTAAGAACGAGTCAAATAGTCATGACTGCCACCCTCTGACTTCTGTAATCACTGGTGTGGGTTTCCTTTTTGCCTTTAGAGTCAGATCTTCAATAAATCCATAGAGATTGGGAGGGACATGCAACATAAAATTAAAGGTTGTTATGCGTCAGGATTGCCAAAGATGATGAATGCAAGCTTGTTTTAGTGAGGCATTCGCAGTTGACAGTTAGCATCCCCAGTCCACTCCTCTGGCATGAGAGCAGATTATTCCCAAGGCAGCCTCCGCTAGGGGTTTGTAAGCTAGGACTTTGTGACACATTTTATCCCATGGAACTGAACCTTTTTAACTGTCCCTGTGAATAAACTATTTTGATCGATTAGTAGTTTGTGTTATTAGTTTCTCTCCAGATTCTGGGTAAGGTAGAGATTATGTTGTACTTGGTGGTCATGCTTTTTCTTTTAAAGTAAACATTTGCTTTTTTATTATCTTCCTGACTTATCACTAGGGGGCGAGCTTTCCTTTTCCTGCAATAACAGGTCTGATCTGTCACCGTCTGCTGTTTCTGGCCTTCCAGTTTTGCTGCAGTCCTGGAAGGAAGGCTTGCTGTGTGACTGAAGGTTTATAAGCACAGCCTGCAAGCTTCTTGAGTTGATAGAGGAGAGGTACTTTCCCAGGAACGGACAAGAAGTTTTAAAAAGTGAGGTTTTTTTTTTCAATGTGAAGTAGCTTTTGTTTTGTTCAAAATAAACTCCGTAGGCCAACAAGCATATGAAAAGATGCTCAGCACCACTAATAATTAAGGAAATGCAAATCAAAAGCATGAGATAATTATCCCACACCTGTCAGGATGGCTATTTTATATTACATATAAAGACAACAAGCATTGGCAGGGATGTGGAGAAATTAGAACCCTTACACATTGTTGGTGGGAATGTAAAATGGTATAGCCACTATGGAAAACAATATAGCAGTTCCTCAAAAATTAAACCTTGAATGACAGTAGGATCCAGCAGTTCCATTTCTGGTATACCTGTGTTCATAGCAGCATTCACAGTTGCCAAAAGGCAGAAGCAACCCAAATGTCTATCAGTGGGTGAGTGGATTAACAAAATGTGTATATAGACGATGGAATATCACACAGCCTTAAAAGGAGGGAAAATCTGATACATGCTGTAATATGGATGAGCCTCAAAGACATGCTAAGTGAAATAGATATTATAAAAAGACATACTATGTGATTTCATTTACATGATTTGTCTAAACGCAGCAGAACGGTGGTTGCTACAGGCTAGGGGAAGGAGAAAATGGGGAATTGTTTAATAAGTATAGAGTTTGAATTTTCAAGATGAAAAAGTTCTGGAAATTACACAAAAATGTGAAAGTTTTTGACACTACTGGACTGTACATTTAAAATTATTAAGATGGGGGGCACCTGGGTGGCTCAGTTGGTTAAGCATCTGCCTTTGGCTCAGGTTGTGATCTCAGGGTCCTGGGATTGAGCCCTGCATCAGGCTCTGCTTGGCAGGGAGTATGATTCTCCTCCTTCTCCCTCTCCCTCTCAAATACATAAAAAAATCTTTAGGAAAATGGTTAAGATGGGGGGACACCTGGGTGGCTCAGTCGTTAAGCATCTGCCTTCAGCTCAGGTCATGATCTCAGGGACCGAAGATGGAGCCCCACACTGGGCTCCCTGTTCAGCAGGAAGCCTGCTTCTCCCTCTCCCACTCCCCCTGCTTATGTTCCCTCTCTCGCTGCGTCTCTGTCAAATAAATAAAATCTTTTTAAAAAGAAATGGTTAAGATATAAATTTTGTGTGTGTTTTACCACAATTAAAAAAAATTTAAACATTGAACTTTTTTTTAATGCTAGGTTTGAAGTTTTTGTTTATAAAAGCAGTATGTTTACATGAAATGCAGTTTGGAACATGGCAGAGGAAAAAATTACCCCTCGTTGTCTTTTACAACCTACAAGCATTCTTTGGCCCAATAGTATTACTGCTTAATTACTTTTAAAGAATCACATCTTCTGGGCGCCTGGGTGGCTCAGGTCATGATCTCAGGGTTGGTTCTCTGCTCAGCAGGGAGCCTGCTTCCTCCTCTCTCTGCCTGCCTCTCTGCCTACTTGTGATCTCTCTCTGTCAAATAAATAAATAAAATCTTTAAAAAAAAAAAAAGAATCACATCTTTCCAGTTAAATCACTGGTTTTGTAATTTTGAAGAGTTAATTTGATTTTTGGTGGCAGATGTGGTGGGTTATTTTTTTAGGGACCAGTTACCGCCTGGGACCCAAGGTGCCTGTCTTCTTTGGATCATATATTGAGATGGGGCTGGGAACAATGGAGTAGGCATTAACAGTTTCAAAATGTAACATTTCACAAAAATTATTAAAATGTAAAGGGTCATATTTACTGTCTGGAAAGGTCCAAGGCCATTTCATACCGAGGTTGTTCTGGGAAGGAATGGGTTGATGAGAGCCAACATGGTTGAGTTTCTCACTTTTGTACAACTTTGAAGCAAGGCTTGAAAGTGGGTTTTCAGGGACGCCTGGGTGGCTCAGTTGGTTAAGCGACTGCCTTCGGCTCAGGTCATGATCCCGGAGACCCGGGTTCGAGTCCCACATCGGGCTCCCTGCTCGGCGGGAAGCCTGCTTCTCCCTCTCTCACTCCCCCTGCTTGTGTTCCCTCTCTCGCTGTGTTTCTCGCTGTCAAATAAATAAAAAAATCTTAAAAAAAAAAAAAAGAAAGTGGGTTTTCAGATTCTGGTCACAGCACGCTACTCATTACTATGTCCTCTGGCTAGCAGGCATTTGAATCTTCATTAGCAACTATTTCTAATGTTTTTCCTCTGTGCCAGGTTTGGGCTGGATGGTCTAATGAAGATGAAGTTTCATAATTGACTAGTGATTTGTGTTCTCATTAGTGTTCTCACTAAAATTGCTCAGTGTTGTGAGAAAGGGAAGCAAGAGTCTCAGAGAGGAAGGGGAAGGCCAGAGGGTCTAGTGATTTGGATTTTATCCTGTGGGTCATGCAGAGTCACTGAAGGGTTTTGAGCAGGAAATTAGATCACCGTAGCGTAGAAAATGGATGGGAGAACAATGTAGGAGTGGGAGGATGGTGGAATCAGCTTGGAGTTAAAAAAGAACCCAGATTTCTAGCCTGGGCACTTGGGTGGACAGGGGCTGCCATTCATATTGATTGGGAGCCTGTGAATGGGGATGGGAGCAAAAACTTTATTGAACTATTTGGTACATTTTTTTGAAGTTTAGAAATAAATTGCATTTTAATTTGTTCAAGTTTTATGAAATGGCTTGAAAACATTTTGATAGGTAGGGGCGCCTGGGTGGCTCCATTGGTTAAGCGTCTGACTTGGTTTAGGCTCTGGTCATGATCTCAGGGTCATGAGATTAGCCTCACTTTAGGCTCTGGGCTCAGTGGGGAGTCTGCTTGAGATTCTCTCTCCCTGTGCCTCTCCTTTATTCTAAAATAAATCCCTTTTTAAAATTTTTATTTATTTTATTTTTTTTTAAGATTTTTATTTATTTATTTGACAGAGAGAAACACAGCCAGAGAGGGAACACAAGCAGGGGGAGCGAGAGAGGGAGAAGCAGGCTTCCTGCCGAGCAGGGAGCCCAGTGCAGGGCTCGATCCCAGGACTCCGGGATCATGACCTGAGCTGAAGGCAGATGCCCAATGACTGAGCCACCAAGGTGTCCCTTTTTAATTTTTGAAGATTTTATGTATTTATTTGGAAGAGAGTACAGGAGCATGGGGGGTGGGGTGGGGAACAGAGGGAGAGGAAGGAGCATGAGGACATGGAGCTTAATCCCAGAACTCCAGAATCACGACTTGAGCCAAAGACAGATGCTTACTTAACCAACTGAGGCACCCAGGTGCCCCTAAAATAAATAAGACAGAGAGAAACACAGTCAGAGAGGGAACACAAGCAGGGGGAGTGAGAGAGGGAGAAGCAGGCTTCCCGCCGAGCAGGGAGCCCGATGTGGGATTCGATCCCAGGTCTCCCGGATCATGACCTGAGCCGAAGGCAGTCACTTAACCAACTGAGCCACCCAGGCGCCCCAATAAATAAATCTTAAAAAAAAAAATTATCTCCCCCTGCCCCTTCCCACTTTCTCTCTCCCTCTCTTAAAAAAAAAAAAAAAAAATTGAGAGGCAACATGGCAAGGGGAAAATGCCTAGATTTCAGATCCTACAGAGTGGGTAACTCTAGATTAGTCAAAGGCATCCTAAGCTTGAATGATTAGGGCACCTAACAAAGAATGAGAAAATATAAATTAATAAAATTATTTTATATTTTTAAAAAGCATTAAATAATCACTTTGGGGGGAAAAGTGAAACATTTTTGGCTTCCTGATACTGATTTTACAGTTTAGCTACCTCATTTTAAATTCTGTATTAGGATTAGTGGGATGGGGGGTACCAGGCAGAGAAAGAAGGGGAAGCAGGGTCCCCAGTGAGCAGAGAGCCCGATGTGGGACTCGATCCCAGGACCCTGAGATCATGACCTGAGCCAAAGGCAGAGGCTTAACCCTCTGAGCCACCCAGGTCCAAAGGTCTTAATCTGGATTCTGATCTGGGTTTTGCCTTTTATTGGCTATGTGACCTTGCACAAGTTATCTGACCTCTGGGTCTTGGTTTTGCCACCTATTGCATGGGGATGACAATACCTTCTAGGGTTGTTAGGAGAATTAAATAGGAGATCTTATCAGAGAATAATTAATATTTCTTTTAAAAGATTTTTAATGGGCCCATATCTTATAATTAGATAATTGTTTTCTTTCCACTTGGCAGTGTTAACTTGTGAGGGAGTCTAGCTTTTAAGACAAGTCTGCCTTTGCTGCCATTCTTTTAATATCCAGGGAGCTGATGGTGAGGCTCTCTAAAGGTATTCAGGGCATAAAACAGCTGCTGGAGACAGGCCTGGAGAAGGGGTGGGGATAGGGCCCGCCTCCTGCCTCCTCCACCTTCTCCTCTGTTGCCCCAGTGGAGAGAGAGTCACTGAGAAGACTTGCACCTGCTGAGGCCTGGAGTGGAAACTATTCCCAGCTGGTGCCCCTCCCCAGGCTTAAGGAATGGTGATTGTATTACAGTTTATAAATCAGGCCTCCCCACTGTCTAAAGGGGAAAGGCCAAAATTCTTTGCTTAACATATAAGTCTCTCCACCCCTATGATACGTTCCCGGCCTCCATATTTAGCTCCATCTTCTTCCTAACTTGGGAGCTGCTTGTAGTCTCTGCACCACTGCCAAAAAAAGGGGGGCGCAGTGGAGAGAGGGAGAGAAGAAGGAAGGAAAGAAAAGAAAGAAGTGACAAAACACTCCAGCTGTTTCTTACTGCCATGCATTTATGATGCTAGTTGCTCTCTCTGGAATGCCCTTTTACCTTTTTTTTTAATCACCCGTCCCAAGTCCCCATCCCCATCCCTGACTCTCTTGCCAGCACTGGGGACAGAGATGGAGTGCCCCTGCCCCTTCTACCTTTTAAGTTGAATACTCTTCATCTTTTAGCACTGCGGAAGCATTCCCTTCATCGCCTAGGCTGGTTAGAGACTTTCTCTGCCCTGAGTTTCATCCATCGCAGCACTGATTACACTTATTATCACCTGTGTGTTGATTGCCTCCACTTTCCACAAGACTGTGAGTTTCTGGAGAATAGGGACTTGATTGGCTTCATCTCTATCCTCAGTGCCCAGAATGAGGCTGGGCACATGCTGGACCATTGGTGGCTGCTTGCTGAAATGAACAGCTCAGCGTGGCACCCTAGCAGCCTCAAACCACCCCAAGACAAATGAGGCCCAGGCTCACCTTCATATCTAGGAACGGGCGTAAGCCACAAGGGTGTACCGCTTTTGAAGCTGCTCATCAAGAAGAGTTCCTGTCAAAGCTGGAGCTGACACATGATGGATCAGTACTTTTTCAGGCTGTGTTCAGGACAGTGTATTTATTTTATTTTAAAGGATTTAGTTAATTTATTAGAGGGCAAACACACAGAGCGAACGGGAGAGAGGGAGGGAGAAGCAGAGGTTCCCCACTAAGCAGGGAGCCCAGTGAGGGGCTCGATTCCAGGACCTGAGCTGAAGGTAGATGCTTAACTGACTGAGCCACCCAGGCACCTCTTTATTTTTTTAAGACTTATTTATTTTAGAGAGAGAGCACAAGCGGGAGAGGCAGAGGGAGGGAGAGGGAATTCCAAGCAGATTCCCTCCTAAGACCAGAGCCCAAAATGTGGCTCCATCCCATGACCCCAAGATCACAACCTGAGCTGAAATCAAGAGTCAGACATTCAATTGACTGAGCCACTCAGGCACCCCAAAAATCTAAATTTTAAACAAGCGAACCCCAGGAGATTCTTACACGTGCTAAAGCAGATGATCCACTTCCATAGTTCGTGATAGGAGCGCCAGATGTGGTGCCCCAACCCTCTGCAGTGTGGGCCCCACAGCTCCGGCTGTTTACATAGCAGTTCCACGGAAACCTCTGCTTCCTTGCCCTCCTTGACACAAGCCTAGCCAGTTCCTAACAGGCCTTCAACACTGAGCCCAAATGTCAGGTTCGAGAAGCACGCCTCGATCCCAGGGTCTGTGGTGCTCTGACAACACTTGTACTTCTTGTTTTTTTTCCAGTGGGTTTGGAACAGACTGTAAGTGCCTCAGTGGTGCAGGTTACGTCTGACTCATCTCTATTCCCCGTGCCTGGTTTGTGATCTGGTACAGATAAGACTTATAAAAAATCTTTACTAAAAGAAAGGCAAAGGACTCTGGGGAACAAATTCTATCTTCCAGTGGATCCATTAAACTTTGAAAAGGTAACATTTTGGAGCAGGATCTGGATTTAAATGACTTCCCTGCCACAAAGAAATGTGTTATGCTTTCTCTCTGAGCCACATTTTCCTTATCACTGAAGTAGGGAAAATGTCTAGTTTTCAGGACTAATATGAAGGCTGAAGGGCTAAATGAGATAAAGTAAGGGAGATGCCTAATTTAATGCCCGGCACATTGTAACTGTGTAATAAATCACTGGAGGACTATCTTCTGGAAGCAGAGCCAGGCTTGTTCTATACAGCTCCAGAGAGCAAAACTAGGCCCAATGGATGGAAGCTGCAAGGAGACAGACCTCAGAACTAGACCGGATGGATGGAAGCCTTAGAAGTGGGCTTCCTATCACAAGGATATGCAAGCCAGTAGGCGATGTCCACCTGTCAGGGCTAATGCAAGGGAAACTGATTCTACATGAGGATTGGGGTCAGGGGTGAATGTGGTGAAAGATGGGAGCCCAATAAGGCATTTCCATTCAGTGCCCTCCGTAATTCATTACCCAGTCAACCAACACTGAGAAAGAGTTGAATGTGACAGGTTCTCAGTCATTTAGGAGCTCACATCTTCTATGTGCCAGATGCTCTAACCCTATCAGCAGCCCTCTGAGGAGCTCTCAAGCAAAGAAACAGAGGCTCAGATAGACAAAGTGACATGTAAAAAGGCACAGACCCAGAGAGGAGTGCAACTCGGATTAAACCGGAGTCCTGCCTATCTCCTGACTCCTTTTCTCACTTCCTGAGGCTGCCTCTCATCCAGAGGTTGAAAAACTACAATCTCTGGGAGATCCCAAAACAGCATCCAGGGCTCTTCTGGGTACCAAATAGATGCTGATGAACAAGAGTTAGAAGAATGAGGTCAGCTTCAGAAGGAGGTGGTCTCCCTGCAGCATGCTCTGTGCCCCAAGGTTCTCTCCAGAGTGGGACATGTAGAGAGCCTGGGAGAACATGCTGAGGTCAGATCTCACTGCTCACATAACCAACCGAGCTGCCTGGGCCAGGGCTTTCTGAGGGAACTTGAAACCAGCTGAATTCCATCAGCTCCAAGAATAGCAGCTGACTCTACTCTCCCTGAGCCTCCAGTCAGGTTCTAGGAGGTCCCAGGAGACAGCAGACATCAGTGGCAGCAGGCCTTGACCATGAAGCTACCCTAGGCTAGAGTAATTACAGCTACATTCACGCAGGGCACCTCCTGGACAAGGGCACATCCAGGGATGTCTAAGAAGTATGAAACCCATTTTACAGATGAGGAATTGGGGGGCTCAGAGATATTGAGAAATTGCCCAAGATCACAACAGTATGTAGCAGAGCAGGATTTGAACCTGAGCTCTCTGTGCCAGTGATCCTGCTTTTGTGGAGAGAGAATATTCTTGAGGCCTGAGAATAATCTTGGGCAGAGGTGACAAATTACATTAATTTTCAATTCCAGCAGGTGGGGCCCAGGCACTTAGAACCACAAGATCAGAGAGGCAGTAGAGATGATGGAGAGGAGCTCCATTTGCTTTAGATAGTTTTGCTATAGATAGTTTCCTCATCTGTAAAATGATAACCACGCCCATCTGGCATACGCACAGACTTTGGAGCTAGGCAGATGTGGATTAGAATCCTGACTGTGGCATTTTCTAGCTAAGATCCTAGACGAATCACATCACTGCCTCTCGACTGTTTCCTCATTCGTTTTTTCCACAAATGGCTTTTGGATACCTGCCATGTGCCACGCATTATTCTAGCAGTTGGGGATACATCATGGGGGAAAAAGAAAAAGAAAAAGACAATCATCACTACCCCTGTCAAGTTTAAATTCTAGAGTTCTGAAAAACTATCTCATTAGATTGTCATGAGGATCAAACCAAAGAATGTACAATGGTATAATGTGTCTGCTAATGTAATGGTGTCTGGTGAATAATAAGTGCCCAACTTAATGATAGGATCATTATGATATGAGCACTGCCTGGTCAGTGCTCAGAGAAAGTGTATATATATATATATATATATATGTATATATATATATTTTTTTTTTAATATTTTATTTATTTGACAGAGAGAAACACAGCCAGAGAGGGAACACAAGCAGAGGGACGGAGAGTGGGAGAAGCAGGCTTCCCGCCGAGCAGGGAGCCTGATGCAGGACTCGATCCTGGGTCTCCAGGATCATGACCTGAGCCAAAGGCAGTCGCTCAACTGACTGAGCCACCCAGGCGCCCCAGAGAAAGTATATTTAATTTGATGCTGAATTCAACCATTTCACTTTAATAGACAGGAAAACAGAGACCAGAGAGGACATGAAATTCCTCCAGTTGCCCAGCAAGGCAAGATACCTAATCTGATATCTATACTACCGTCCACTAAACCCATGGGGCTGCTTCCAACAAAGAGAGCCAAGTGGGGAAGTAGGCAGAAGTGGACAGAAGTGGGCAGACCGTCTCTTACAGCCAGGGAGGGTCAAGGTAGACTTAGAGCTAATTGATGAATTGCAGCGCTCAAGTGGGCTTTAACTCTTCTGGTGCCAGATGCTTCCTTTGTCCTCAGGAAGGCCAGGAGCTTTCTAGGCTCAGCCTCTCAGGAGCACCTGGCTGGATGGACTGAAGGTGGGGTGGGTGGTGAAGAGTCAGAGAGACAGGATGCTGCTCGGGACGCATATGTCACCTGTGCGTTTTCACAGAGCTCCACGCTTGGTTAAATGCTCTGCTGTTAAAGCCTTAAAATTTTTAATTATTTCTTAACATGGAGCCCTGCATTTTCATTTTCATTTCACTGGGCCCTACAGGTTATGAGGTTTCCTGGTGTAGAGTCTATGCGCTGCAGTGGGAGGCAGCAGCCCCCAACCTACACTGATCCTGGGGCTTGTCAGAGGCTTGTTGACCCCTGTGACCCAATGGCTGAGTCACCGACAAACAGGAAAGAGACCAGATCAAGCCTCTGCAGGTCTGGCCCGGGACTGAAAATCTCTAACAGACTGGAATGGGGCAAGGGAGAAGACAGGCTTTCAGGAGATTCTAGGGGTAGAACTGGAACCCACAGAGGAGGGGCAGATTTCAGCTCAATGTGAGAAAGTTTTTCCTAATAGTCAAAACATGATCATAATGTGTAAAATATACTTCAGTAAAGCTGTTACAAATATAGTCCTAATAATGGCAATTAACATCAGCTGGGTGCTTACTGTGTGTAAGGAGTTATGCTAAGCACTTCATTGAAAATATGAAGGATGGGGGTTCTTGGCTGGCTCAGTCAGTAGAGCATGTGACTCTTGATCTTGGAGTGATGAGTTCAAGCCCCACGTTGGGCATAGAGCTTATTTAAAAAAAAAAAAAAAAAAGAGAGGGGCGACTGGGTGGGTGACTGCCTTCAGCTCGGGTCATGGTCCTGGAGCCCTGGGATCAAGCCCCGCATCGGGCTCCCTGCTCTGCAGGAGGACTGCTTCTCCCTCTCTCTCTCCCCCTGCTCGTGTTCCCTCTCTGGTTGTGTTTCTCTCTGTCAAATAAACAAAATCTTCAAAAAAAAAAAAAAAAAGGAAGGAAGGAACCTCAAAAATTAAAAAAAAAATTTTAAAAAGAAAGAAAGAAAAGAAATTAAGGCTAGTAGAGTGGTCAAGAACACAGGCCACAGGCTCTGGAACACTACTGCCTTGGTTCAGTCCTGGCTCCACCACTGATTAGCTGTGTGATCTGGGGCAAATTACTTGACCTGTCTGTGCTTCCTTTTCATCAGCTGGAAAACGGGGATAAGAATGGATAACCTCCTGAGGTTATTTTTATTATTTTTATTTGTATTAAACAAGTTTACACATGGAAAACACTTAGTGTCAGACACGCTAAACACCATATGTGTCTGTTAGATATTGTTTTATCTGATCATCAGGACAAATCTATGATGTGGGTATTATTTAGCATTACTTGCATTTAATAGAAATATAAACGGGGCCTTAGAAGAGGTAAGTGACCTGCTGATCACAGAGTTAGTAAGTGGTAGAGCTGGAATGTGGCCAACAGTCAAGGGCGTCTCAAGGAGAGCCCACCTTGGGAGTTAGATCAGACATCATGACCATGACACGCAGTGCATAGACCAGAATAGGCATCTGGTAAATTTTGGTAAACTAATCAAGTAATTATTATTTCTTTCCTCTCTGAGATTCTCCAGGAAATGTACGGTCTGCCTGGAGAAGGATTCAGGGACCCAGCTGCTTGGGATTTCTTACCAATTGTTGGCCTTGGCATAATTAGGTATCGAGTGTGTCTCACTCCAGGTCTTCTGAAATAATTGCCTGTTTGCTCCCTCCTTTCATCCTGTGTTCGCTCCCTCCTTTTCATCCTGTGTTCACTGCCCAAGCTCCAGTCTCAGCAACTGTTTGGACTCTGAACTCAGCACCACTGTAGACTAACCCTGGTCTCTCACATCTGCACAGCACTTCACAGTGTACAGAGTGTTTTCCCATTCGGTGGGTCATTGGTCTGTGTGGTGTGTGGCAGACAGCTCAGTCCTTAGGCCAGGCTTCTGAACAGACCCCAGCTAGCCCTGGCTACCACCAAGACCAGCACTGACTGCATGGGAGGGGGGTGTGGTCTGGACACTGAGGGATCTGGGTGAGCTATTATTCTCTAGCTGGTGTTTGGCGATCTTCCCAGTCAAGGAGTGGACCAAGAGGGGCAAAACCCTCACCAGGGTGTCTTCATGGCTACTCACACCGAAGACCTCAGACTCAGATCCAGTGCTTGGGGAGAACTGTCTGAAGGCAGGCAGTCCCTCAGCAACTCTAGAAGTTTAGAAAGTGTCCCTTCATGAAGTTGGAACTACAGAGGGCTAGGGTCCTAAACCTCATCCCTGCCACAGAATATCTTTCCCAATTGCCATCAACTTAATCCCCAGCATTGATGTAGGACATACAATGGAGTGCCAGCGTGTCCAGGTTTAACAACAGTGAGACCGAACACTCTGTACCAGGTATTCTTTAAAGTGCTTTATAAATATTAACTCTTAATTATCACCACAACCCTGTGAGATAGGTACTACTTTTTTTTAACTTACAGAAATTCAATTTTACTTAACTTTCTTTTACTCGGGGAAAAATTGGCTGTGCTATTGAGAGATGGTTCCATACTTGTTGAATTATTGAAAGGATTTCCAAGGATATTTTCTTTATACATAATACCTTAGAATCTTATCCTAGGTAAGCTTTGACTGAACTATAACTCACAAATAAGGTGGTCAACCATCTCAGTTTATCTGGGACCAAAGGGACTCACGGGACACAAGACTTCCAGTGTTAAAACTGAGTGTTGGGGAGCCTGGGTGGCTCAGTTGGTTGAACATCCAACTCTTTTTTTTTTTTTTTTAAGATTTTATTTGTTTGACAACAAGAAACACAGCTAGAGAGGGAACATAAGCAGGGGGAGTGAGAAAGGGAGAAGCAGGCTTCCCTGCCAAGCAGGGAGCCTGACGCGGGGCTTGATCCTGGGTCTTCGGGATCATGACCTAAGCCGAAGGCAGTCACTTAACCAACTGAGCCACCCAGGCGCCCCGAGCATCCAACTCTTGATTTCGGCTCAGGTCATGATCTTGGGGTCCTGGGATCAAATCCCATTTGGGGCTCTGTGCTCAGCAGGGAGTCAGCTTGAGATTCTCTCTCTCCCTCTCCCTCTGCTCTTCCCCCTGCTCTCTCACACATAGTCTCTTTCTTTCTAAAGTAAATAAATCTTGGGGCACCTGGTGACTTGGTTAAGCATCTGCCTTCAGCTCAGGTCATGATTCCAGGGTCCTGATATTGAGACCCACTTGGGCTCCCTGCTCAATGAGGAGCTTACTTCTTCCTCTCTCTTTGTCCCCCATGAAATAAATAAGTGGGGCGCCTGGGTGGCTCAGTCGTTAGGCATATGCCTTTGGCTCAGGTCATGTTCCCAGGGTCCCGGGATTGAGCCCAATGTAAGGCTCTCTGCTCTCGGGGAAGCCTGCTTCTTTCTCTCTCAGTCCGCCTGCTTGTGTTCCCTCTCTCGCTTCCTCTCTTTCTGTCAAATACATAAATAATTTTTTTTTAAAAAAGTACTTGAGGGGCACCTGGGTGGCTTAGTCATTAAGCATCTGCCTTTGGCTCAGGTCATGATCGCAGCATACCGGGATCGAGCCCCATGTTGGGCTCCCTGCTTGGCAGGAAGCCTTCTTCTCCTTCTCTCACTCCCCCTGCTTGTGTTCCCTCTCTAGCTGTGTTTCTCTGTCAAATAGATAAATAAAATCTTTTTTAAAAATAAAAATAAAAAATAAAGTACTTGATTAAAAATATAGAGATCTTTTGGGGTCTTAAAATTTTTTTTTAAAGATTATTTATTTGTTTGAGAGAGAGAGAATGCAAGAGAGAACAAGCAGGGAGAGGAATCAAGGGAGAGGGAGAAGCAGCCTCCCTGCAGATCAAGTAGCCCAACTGTGAAGCTTAATCCCAGGACCTCGGGGTCATGACCTGAGCTGAAGGCAGTCGCTTAACCAACTGAGCCATCCAGGTGCCCTAAAATAAATAAATCTTAAAAATAAAACAAAAAAACTGAGAAAGTGTCAGAACAACTGACATGAATTGGTCATTGTACTACAGAACACATCTCTGGGTCTATTGTGAGGGAGCACTGTTGAGGCCGTAGTCCATTACATCATTCTTTATGAGGATCTCAGGAGAAATTTTCATCCGGTCTTCATACCAAGAATAGTTGTATGTCCCCTAAAGAGTAAGTGGTTTGTTTTTATCTCATGAACACTGTGAACTATGTAAGTGAACAGGTTTCCCTTTTTGCCTTGGCTGCTGGAAGTCTTAGAGCTAAATATGTGGGATACAAATTTAGCTGTGTAGGTCACTATGTTCTGCACTTTTTCCATCATTCCAGGCTCCACTTTGTCCCAACCATGTTTTTTTTTCCAATCTTATCCCATCTTAAACTTAGATCTTGTTTTATTTTAAATGTATTTCTGGATTAAGGCAGGGTAAAATTAAAGTTCCTACCTTAGAGTTCATGGGCCTGCTGAGGGTCACTGAAAATCTGAAATGATATGCAAAGTTTATACATATGCAATGTATAAACTTTATGTGTGTGTGTATATATATACATACACATACATATATATGTATATATATACATATATATATATATATATTCTCCCCCCCGCCCCAGGCGAGAAGGAGCCAGAGATGTTAATAATTTCTTTTTTTTAAAGATTTTTGTTTATTTATTTGACACAGAGAGAGATCACAAGTAGGCAGAGAAGCAGACAGAGAGAGTGGAGGAGACAGGTTTGCTGCTGAGCGGAGAGCCCGACTCGGGCCTTGATCCCAGGACCCTGGGATCATGACCTGAGCCGAAGGCAGAGGCTTTAACCCACTGAGCCACCCAGGCGCCTGAGATTTTAATAATTTATTTATTTATTATTATTATTTTTTAAGATTTTTATTTATTTGACAGAGAGAAACACAGCCAGAGAGGGAACACAAGCAGAGGGAATGAGAGAGGGAGAAGCAGGCTTCCCGCTGAGCCGGGAGCCCGATGTGGGAATCGATCCTGAGTCTCCGGGATCATGACCTGAGCCGAAGGCAGTCGCCCAACCAACTGAGTCACCCAGGCACCCCGAGATTTTAATAATTTCTTAAAAGAGTTTGTGTTCTTCCAAATTAAGAGCCATTGATCTAAGTGAACCAAGAAACAAATAAGTGCTTTTAGTAGAAGGAGGTTCGAAGGGTGGAAGTTCCTATTGTCGTGCTAGTATTTGAGAATGTTGGAATGGTGGTGTGGAGGAATGGTGGTGGGGCAGAACATTGGAATGGCAGAGAGAGGAATGTTGCAGGGGTGGACTATCACTCGTAATGAAATGGCAAGATGACAGAATGCGGTGTGCTGGACGTGAGTGTGTCAGAATATTAATATGTTCTACAATGCTGATGGAACCTGGTCCTTAAAACACCTCCTTCTACATCTCCTGGCATACTCCTTGCTTAGTTTTACCTCAATGTTGGGCCTCTGATTCAGACTCTAACTCCCATATCCCCTTTGCTTAATGCCCTATAAGGGCCCAGTAAAGACCCAGTTGGTTTCTAGAGCTTCTTATTTGTGGGTACCTAGCTGGCTCATGGGTTTCTGTCAACTTCACATTGAGATGCCTTTTCCTTTCTGCATTTGCCCACTTTAAGGTATGTCTCAAATACCTTGCGCACTAGACCCCAGTAGACTACCTTGTTCACATCTGTGTCCTGAGTGCCTGTGTCAGGGCCTGCCCAGAGGGCATACCAGTTTGTGGCTCCTTTCTTTTCTGCTGGCTAGAAAGCTACTTGAAGATGGGGCTGTCAGGATTGGAGTTCACTTTTTGGGACATTAGACTGAAGGCAACTCAGGGTCCTTATAGTTGGTGAGGAGCAAGGGAAGCCAGGTCAGAGTTAGTTGGGAGACAGTTGAGGCTTCATTACCAAACTGGATCCAGAGGCTAAATCCAGGAATTAGGATGGGACAGAGACTGATGTCTCTCAGCCTAGAGTTTAGAGTGGGAATAGAGGAGGAATTAAGGTAAGGACTGGGTTCCAGGGTGTTCTCTCCTCCTTTTCTCCATCTACTCCCTCAATTAGCTAACATTTGCTAGGCTCTCTCACAGACTTTTCCACACCCTGGAGTTAACAGTCTGCAGTGGAGGAGACAAGGCACATAGACCGTGACAACCCACTGTGGTCACAGATGTGACCTACACAGGAAAGCTGTAGGGGCTGTGGGAGACCAGGGTAGGTCCCAACCCAGCATAAGAATCAAAATAGTTTCCTAGAGGAATGCTACCTGAGCTGACTCTGGAAGGAGTCAGGAGGGAAGGAGAGGGCATCTGTGTGGTAGGAAGACTGCCTCAAGGGCCAAGGCAGATGGAAATTCCCCAGTACCTGGGTGTGGGCCTCAGGTGAACGTACTAATGATCACAGACTGTCCGGTTCTTTGGGCCACATGAATTTGATCTGTCCAGGTCTAATCTAATTGTCTTCAGCTCCCTCCTCCCAACTATTCTAATAACTCACAAATTTAAGTCTATATCACTCTGTTCCAACCAGGATGAGATAACTGGCTCTTAACGTTTGGAGACATTTCCTGATTATGAGAGAACAGGATTTTCTGGAGGTTCAAAGCCTCCTACTTCTCAGTAGCCATCCTGCTGCTGTGTCTTTCCTTCTGGGCCCACACCTAAGCCAGGCCTTCATCCCAACAGCTGAGTGGGCCATTTACTCCCCTTCTGTCCATCTTAGCTACATCAAGTTTAAAATGAGCTCCATAGCCATGTGGGTAATTCTCACTAAACTGGGAATCAAGAGAACTGTATTCAAACTCTGGCTCTTGCACAGAGGCTTCCCAGACAGTGCTGTGTGAAGGTGGGCAGGGAAATTCCCTTCTCTGGGCCTCAGCTTTCCCATCAGTAAAAAGGGAGAAAGAATGCAAAGACTCTGAGATGTCTTCCTGCCATGGCATTCTGTGTCTATGGTGAATCCTGAATGTCTTGCTTTCAGTGTGCTCCTTTGCAATAGAGGCCATGTGATAGAGTAGATCCTGGAAACAGGAGACCTGGATATGATTTGGGCTCTGACTTGCTTTGTGAGCTTGAAACAGCCACTTAACCTCTCTGAGCCTCTGTGTTCTCATTTGGTAAACTGATGTGCTACCAAACACACGGGTTTTGTGAGGCTCCCATGAGCTAAAGGCAATAGGGTGATGATGGTGACGATGATCTGTCCACATAGGAGTAAGTTTCTTTTTTAAAAAAATATTTTATGTATTTATTTGACAGAGAGATCACAAGTAGGCAGAGAGGCAGGCAGAGAGAGCGGAGGAAACAGGCTCCCCACTGAGCAGAGAGCCCTATGCAGGCCTCGATCCCAGGACCCTGAGATCATGACCTGAGCTGAAGGCAGAGGCATTAACCCACTGAGCCACCCAGGCGCCCAGGAGTAAGTTTCTTGGTATGAACTACAATTGTGAATATCGCCAAGGAAGTTAGGGGCCAGGTCTAGAGTCACAGAGAATGTGAACAAGTCTTTGAAAACCTTCCCCATGGCTGAGCAAACATTCCCAGTAAGAGCTATGACTCAGAGGGAAAAGGGAATTAATATTTGCTGACTACCTACATCCATTTATTCCTTCCATTCCTGTGAGCTGAGTGTTAGTGTACCCGTGTACCTACTGGGTGACCAGTAAATAAACCCTTCAGAGACACAGTCTCTTTGTCCGTTAAATGAAGTTTTTTGTTTTTTTTTTTTAGATTTTATTTATTTGACAGAGAGAAACACAGCCAGAGAGGGAACACAAGCAGAGGGAGGGAGAGAGGGAGAAGCAGACTTCCTGCCAAGCAGGTCTCCGGCATCATGACCTGAGCCGAAGGCAGTCGCTTAACCAACTGAGCCACCCAGGCCTCCCTCTTTGTCCGTTAAATGTAACATTCCCTGACTCAAGATTTTGAAGGCTTTGGTGGACATGAACCATGTATGACTGCCCAGCATCCAGATACGTGGCTTATTTGGAAGAGTTCCAAGCTATACGGAAGCTGAGGGGGGCAACAACTCTTCCCCTGACCCATGTGCGGCTGGCCTGGGCTGAGTCCATGTTCTCCCCCACCCTGGGCCTGGAGTCCAGTGGGAGTCAGGCAGAGAGACGAGGACAGAGATTACATCAGGAGGCTGCAGTGGGGATAAGAGCCCAGCGGGGCAGTGGTGAGCAGCACATGGCTATGTAGCATGAAGTGGAGTCTGTCCTAAACAGACAGTTCCTGCAGAGGACATTGGCTACCCCTGATTTCTGCCTGGCTGTCTAGTCTCCTCATCATTTCAGTGATCCAGCAGTCTTCCAGTAAAGCTTCTTTTCGCTTAGTTTTGCCAGAGATGGTTTCAATTGTTTGCAACAGAGAATCCTGATTGGTATAGAGTAAACCACGTAACATGCCAGACACAGTGCCCAGCATATACTAAGCACTCAAAAAACCATACACACACACACACACACAGAAACAGGTTCAGAAAAGTAAAATGACCTGCTTGAGGTCACACAGCTAGGCGGTGGTGCTGGTATGGGGCTGACCATGGTCGCAGTGGTATATTGTATTCATATATCATTTTACATCACATCATTTTTTAACAATTTACTGTCGATACATTGGTGCAGAAGCTTCAGAACACCCTGTGAGGCCCACAGGGCCAGAATATTCTCCTTAGACAGAGAGGAAGGTATTAGCTCAATGTAACTCTGTTAAGAGCTGTGGCCTGGGAGGCAGGTCACAAGCCTGCAGCCCAGGTCTAGTGTCCTCCTGGTGTCCATGCAGATAAGCTCACGTGTCCAGGCTGCTGGAGCTGGTGCAGCAGCCCCATCTGAATACGTGGATACCTGCTGCATTAGCGACCTGGGGTGAGTCAGCGGCTGCTTGTGAGGCCATCCAGAAGGAACACCATGTACCAGAACCTGAAGAAAGGAATGCTCCTGTAGCTACTATGCTAATGGTGTGGGGGCCTGAGGGATGGTGCTTGAAGTATGCAGTAAGGGGGGGTGACAGGTGGAGTCATCCTCAGTGAGGGCCTCCTCTGCTGGGCCTAATAATTGAGGGAGGTTTTGATTCCTGCAGTGTTGCCAAAGTGATTTAATTGGACCTAATGAGAGACTGTGTGTGATGAATATGGATAATACAGGTGATGAGGCCCCAAGGAAAGCTGGTTGGAGGAAGGATAGGAGCTGAAGATGGTCTGTTGGGAATTAGGGTATGGTTCCATGTGTGAGCCCAGGCAGACAGCAGGGACAGCTGCTCCTCCCTGGGGGCCTAGAATGCTGACCAGGATCTTCACCCTGCCTGGCCCTCAGACCTTGCCTTCACACTTGCGTGGAATCAGAGAATGTCAGACTCACAGGGTTCTGGGATTAGAGTCAGGTTTAGGATTCTAGAATTTAGACCTTTAGCATCACACATGTTAATCATAGAAAACTTCAGAATCTAATGATCTGACAATGGGAGGCCCTCCGGGGGAAAAATGTAGGTGATCCTTCTCCAGCCTTCATTTAATAATAATAAATAACATCTGTTGAGCTTATCACAATTTCCAAAGTACTTCCACATCTGCACAGCCGTCACACAGAAGGGGGTGATACTCCACTTTCAGACTGAGTAATGTGCAGAAGATCCAAATGAGCAGGTTGGGACTGGAACCCAGCTTTGCAGGATATATTCTATTCTCCGCATGTCAGGGTTTGGATACCCTTGTCTTTTAGAGTAACAGAAACACTTTTAACTACTTGCAATACATAATGTGTCCAAATTCTCAGATGTTTGTGTAAATTCTGCATGGTCCTATACTGTTTTTCTTAATGTATTCTGGAAAATAGCAATGCTCTAAGATGTGATTGTCTTTGTTGCATTAGCATAATCAGGGTGGGTACATTCTGCAATGGCTTTTTGGGAGGTTTTATCATCCAGCACTATTTCAGTTCACAAAGGACTTAAACAACTTATCCAAGAATAGATTTGAAGTCACTAATGTAAAGACAATTTCAAGTCGCTCCGGGTTTAGTCAGAACCTGTTCTGAATTCCTTAGAACAAAAAACGAAACTACCAAAAATGCGGAAAGAAGAAGAAGAAAAAAAAGGAACAATAATCGTCCTTGGGTAGGAGCGCGCCGCCACACAGAAGGGTGGCTGTGGAGGGGCGAGGGGCGCCTCATGCAGGCCACTAACCGGCGGCCGGCGGCCTCGGGCAGGCCCCTCCCCTTCTCTGGGTCTCCGTTCTCCCCCATTTCAAACGGGGATAATAATTCCTGCCCTGGGGGAAGTTCGGGAGCTTATCGGCCCTGGGGAAGATGTGCGGCCGCGGGAGAAAGCGGGGAGAGATGGGGGAGGGGTTCCGAACCGCAGGGAGCTGCGAGGGGCCTACGGTCTCCATGGTAACAGCCGGCAGCCGGGAGAGAAGGCGGGGTTTGGGGACCCTGGGCTGGAGGTTTTGAAAATGAAGGTTTCACAAAGGAAGCTCTCTCCTCGCGGGAGAAAGGCCTGGTCCGAGACCTTCCGTCCGCACGGGAGCTGCCTTCTGCGCGGGCGGTGCGGTGATTCCTGCCCCCTGTCACGGCCCGACGTTGGCAGCAAGTCACTCGCCGGGCCGGCATCTGACCCCTAATCAGTGCCCTTCTCTGTACCAGAATGTTGTTTCTCTGAACCTTGGCCGGCCCAGTTGTATAAGACAGTTGAAAGGAATAGGTCTCCGAGGGCCCTATGAGTTCTGACCGTGCTCAGCGATACTATTCGCAAACACACTGGAGGTGGCGAATACTAAGACGAGGATCATGTGAGGGGTGGGCATTGTGTGATTTGTCTCTGGATCCTCCACCCCAGCAAACGGGGAGGCACAGAGTGGACGTCGGTATTTGTAGAAGGAATATTTATAGGGACGGACACATTCATTCTTCGGTTCCACAAGGTTTAAAGAGCACCTACTAGGTGGCAGGCATTGTGATAGCTCAGAGAAGGGCTCAGTCACTGAGGACTGGAGTGTTCTGGAAGCTTTGTTGAAGGAGGAAGCCTGGGGCAAGGAAAAGGGATGCACAAGAGGGCACAGATGAGGGAGAAGACTCCAGTGCCTTGAATGGCCCAACTAAATGCACTGCTTTCATGTCCTGGGGCTTCCCAGACAAATATGATTTTTCCTCATCCTGTCTCCAGGAGGATGATTTCATTCTCAAGTTTCCTGCTGGGCAATGAGGTAGGCAGCTGGGCTAAGGCCTTTCTTGGAAAAATTCAGAAAGTTCTGTTGAGGAGGAGGGTGGGGCTTGTGGCCCCTGCTGGCTTCTCCTAGGAGGTCCCACTTTATTTATTTATTTTTCCCTGTTGGCTTATTGGAGAGGTGTGTCACGGCCATGCCACTTCCTCACCCCTCACCTGGTATGGCAAAAAAGAATGATGAACCAAGAGTCAGAAGCCTGGGTTCAAATTCTGACTATTTCCAGCTCAGTGTGTGGCCTTCCACAGGTTGTTTCCCTTTCCTGGTCCTAGTTTGCTAAGATAGATAGATGAATGGATGGATGGATGGATGGATGGATGGATAGATAGACAGGGATCTTCTTAGCGGTGTAATGAGACTGAACTGGGAAAATGGCTATGAAATCCTACCTTCTCACCAAAATTATATTTATCATTTACTGTGAACCAACTATTTTACAAACATTATCTGTAATCTGAGGAACAGTCCTGGAGTGTTGGTATTTATTATCCAAATTTAACACACAAGGAAGCTGAGACTCTTCTGGAGAAGTGAAGAAATTTGCCTAAGTCCATATAGCTAGGAAACTACCGGGGCGGGATCCAGACCCCCAGTGTTTCAAATCAAAGTGTAACTTTAACAGCAGATTCCTTGGAATCTTCATTTCTCCACCAAATGGCATTTATGGAGCATGTATTGTGTGCTAGATGGCAGCTGAGAATAGAATAAGGAATAAGAAACTATGATTCAGGATGTCAGAAGGAAATAGGTGGCATTCTCAAACTGGGTAATTTGAGTAGAGTTTAATAAAGGGACTATTTAATATATGGTCAAGGAATAGGGAAATACTCCAGGGCAAGTCATGTTAGAGTATGAGTTACTACCCTTAGGCCTAAAGGTGCAGTGGAGGGAGCGATTACTAGGATCTGGACAAACAGAGTTGTTGTAAGGACTATCTGACAGGAATCATATCCCTTGGTCCAGAGATGCACCCTGTGGTGAAACTTCAGGGAAGAAGCTAAGAGAATATGTACTCTGCTGGGACTCCAGTTGGCTATATCCAACCAGATTCCAGAGGGCAAGGTAGCCTCTTTGTGTAACCCTCTCAAGGTACAGAGCAAGGTGGAGAAGGGAAGAAAGTGGATCTAGAGTGACAAACAGTAGATATTTGGCATAGTTTCTTTCCTCTAAGGAGCTCCTAGACAGGTGGAGCACATGTTCACAGTTGTAACAAAATATGTGAAAAGAACTGCATCAGTAATTTCTTGCTATGTAACAAATGACCCCAAACATCTGGCATAAAACAATAGTCGTTTATTTATTTGTGATCCTGTGGATTGGCACTTTGGGTTTAGCTGGTGGTTCTTCCAAGGATCTTGGGTCACTCACATAGTTTTTCTCTTCTGGTCACTCAGCTGGGAGCTGGTTGGTCTAGAGGGCCTCAGTGGAGAGCTCATGTAGCCTCTGCATGGTCTCATCTTCCAGCCAGCTAGCCCAGGCTCCTTGCAGAGTGGCACTGCATTCCAAGAAGTTGAAAGAGGAAGCTGCAAAGTCTCTTAAAGCCTAGACTCAAAAGTTGCACAATGTCACTTCTGCCATTTGCTATTTTCCAAAGCAAATCACAAAGTTAGCATAGAAACAAAGGATGGGGAAAAAACATTCCATGGCTTGACTGAGGGGTGGCAAAGTTATGTTGCACTAATGTAGCACCATGTATAAGGTTAATTATCTTCCAATCGGTGAATGAACAAAGCACTCTGTACTATACTGTAATTGTCTCTTCAAGTCATCAGTCTTCCCCAATAGCCGAAAACTCCCCAAGAACAGGAACTTTGACTGACTCATTACTTTGTTACTCATGCTCAGAGCAAGGTCTGGCACACAAAATATTTTAAGTGTATGTTTGTTGAATGACTATGGCTGGTGAATGAATGATATACTTGTCCAAAGCCCCTAGAGCCACAAGTAGTATTCTCTTTAAATATAAAGTTGACATTATAGAACACCTTCTTTACCTCATAGAGACCCTTCAAATATTGCCATGGTTCATCAAGGTCAAATTCAACCCCTACGTCCTCCATAAAGGCTTCCAAGGCTATTTCTTTTCTTCTGTTATAAACTCTCTGCAACTCTAATGGCTCTTAACCCACAGCTTGCATTTGCTTTTGAATTCTCTGACTGCTCCCTAGGGGTTTTGTGGGTCAAACCTACTTTTCATCCCTAGTGGTAAGTTACCAAGACTTACAGAGCTGCATCTTCTCTCCTAAAGGGCTTGTCACAGTCCTGGGCCCACAGGATGTCCTCAGTCAACACTCCCTGAGTGGACCATCCACTCTGGTGGTCTTGATCCCGTGAGGTATGGAGAAGGTATGCAAGGAGCCTTGTCAGTGCTGTGCACATGAGAGCCACCTGGGTCTCTGGGACAGAGGGAGGCACAGAACTCTCCTGGGCTCTGATGCTATGACCTCGGCCTTTGTTGTACCAGGCTCTGGCCCTTGAGCTAACTGGCATTGACCAGGAAGAGCAGAGTCATTAATGACAGTGGAAAGGCCTCCTCCCCCTAATAAGAGTCCAGGGCCTGAGCCATTTCTTGTGAACATGTGAGCCATCACTGCCCTTCAGACTTCTGAGGTTTCAGGAACCGGAGGAGGAGGTGTTCAATAGGCCCCCAGAGCAGAGCTCCTGGGTAACACATTTTACTTCAGTGTCATGAAGAACATGAAAGTAAGCTGTCACATAAGGTTCTGAGTTCTTTCCCATACTAAATCCTTCCAGTCACTTGCATCACCCTAAATATGGCAAAGGCTTTAGGACTTGGCCCACATTCCCCTCCAGCTTCATCTCTCACCATCTTACCTTGACTCCAGTGTTCACCCAAACTGAACTACTTTTGCTCCTTGAATCACCATCTGCTGTCTCCTAGCTTAGGCCTTTTTATGTACTATTCCCTGTGCCATAAATGCTGTTTCCCCTTCTTGCATCACAAACCCCTTTTCACCTGTCAGTAGGTTCAAGACTTAATTCAGACATCACTTCCTCCAAGAAACTTCTCTGAATCCCTTAGCTGTGTTAGGGATCTTCTGTAGAGGCCATAGCCACGAGCTCCTTCAGGACAAGGACTGGGACTTCTTTTATCCCAGATCCTGGCAGAGAACCATTGCCAGTCAATGTTGAAGGAAGAAACAAATGAGAATGTTTGAGAGGCTGGAAAACCAAGTGGCAGGAGTGTTATAAGGGCGAGTGCAAGGTTCTAGTGCTTCTGAGGTCTGAGATTCAACAGTTCCCTAATTCTTGGCTGAAGATTCAGACTTGGGCTTCCCTCCATCTGGAGCCCCCTCCCCAGCTGGCCACCTCCACCCTGTGCCTTCCAAGCATTTGTTCACGGGAAGGCAGGCAGGCAGGCAGGCACACTCACCTGTTCTGAATGTAACCGGGAAAGCAATTTACGAGAGATAATTGCCAGCCGATGTGTGCTTGGGTGCAGCAGTGAGCGCAGGCTATTTCTGTCTGTGCGTCAGCCGCCCAGCTTCCTTCCTCCTCCATGGCCCTGAGGAAGGGGTTTCTACTGCACAGGGTGGGCAGTTGGCTTCTGACACCAGACTCAGAGAAGCTAACCTCAGTGAGAACCAGTTCTGAGGATTGATCGAATTCAAATGGGAGAACCTGAAACATGGGGGATGGCAAGAGCTTTATGGGGCCTGGGATGTATAGGTCAGCAAAGACAATATACAGTCTGTTTTCCCCCTCTCTCCACCCCATCTACACAGGCTCCACCTGGGAAGTTCACGGGAACCTCCTCAGTGTGAGCTTGCCTCTTAATCTCCCCAGCTGAGTCCTCTTCGTTAGTCCTGCCCAGTCATGCTCAAAAAGCTGGCTCAGGGACGCCTGGGTGGCTCAGTTGGTTGAGCAACTGCCTTCGGCTCAGGTCATGATCCCAGAGACCCAGGATTGTAGCCCCGTGTCAGGCTCCCTGCTCAGCGGGAAGCCTGCTTCTCCCTCTCTCACTCCCCCTGCTTGTGTTCCCTTTCTAGCTGTATTTCTCTCTGTCAAATAAATAAATAAAATCTTGGAAAAAAAAAATCTGGCCAGACCAGGAACTAGTTAAAATTGTGGGGACTTACTCCAGACCTACAGATGCAGACACTCCAAGGTGGGAGAGAGGTGGGCCCAGCAATCTGGTTTTAACAAGTCCTCCTTCTGATTCTGCTGCAGTCTGAAGTTTGAAAACCACTGCTTTAGGCCACTGATGACCAACTGAGCTTTTAGAATGTACAGGCTATGTCCCCTTATCACACCTTGAGCAGGCTAAAGACACAGGCTGTACTAGATTCTTCCTTGGAACCTCCTGGAAGGCTCAGCACAGGAAGTTGAGAGGAAAATTGAAATTTACTGAAGGGGATACTAAGAAGAGAGACAGGATCCGTCCTGTGCAAGGTCATGCAGAACATCAGTGACTGAACCTCCTGTCTGTCACCCACTCACACCACACACACACACACACACACACACACACACACACACATACATGCATGCACACACCCCAAAGTACCCTAAACTCTCTCTCCAACAGACAACTTGCAGTTCCTGAGCTGTGCTAGGCTCTCTCTCTGTTTTAGAACACGTTGTACTCTGAACATAATGTCTTCTGACCTTATCTTACCTGGAAACTTTGACTCATCTTTGATGATTCAGCTCGGACATCACTTATTTCTTTTTTCTTTTTTTTTAAGATTTTATTTATTTATTTGACAGAGAGAAACGCAGCAAGAGAGGGAACACAAGCGGGGGGGGGGGTGTGAGAGGGAGAAGCAGGCTTCCTGCCAAGCAGGGAGCCTGATGTGGGGCTCAAACCCGGGATCCGAGATGGTGACCTGAGCTGAAAGCAGCCACTTAACAACTAAGCCACCCAGGCACCCCAAGACATCGCTTATTTCTTGCTCAAATTGCATGATGGGCCACCATTGGGCTCCCTTCCCTTTTGTGTGCTCTCCTTGCCCTTCATGGGAGCCCCTTGAGGGCAGCAGCTTTGGCTGATTCCCTGTTGTTTCTGGTAACCCATGCGAGTCTTGGCACAGAATAGACACAGCTGTATGTACAGTAAGTGGACGAAGGTGCTGGGTTCAGAATGCTGAAAATAAAAGATACGTGTATGCACACATATGCACGTGAGCACATGTGCGTGCATGCGCATACACACACACACACACACACACACACACACACACACACACTTATATACAAACACAAAAGACAACAAATGAAGACCAAAACCAAGGTCTCTCAACTTCTGGCCTAGGCCACTTCTGCAGGGACTCACCCTGCCTTGCCACCCCACTGTGTGCCCTTGGCTGGCTCAGGCCCCATGCACAAATATCTAAGAGTGGCCATTTCACTGTCGCTAAATCTAGCAGCTGGTCATATCACTGTCAGAAATGTTGAGAGCTGCTTTCAGCGGCCACTGAGTCTCTTCAGTCCTTGCCTTGCACTCCCAAGGCAGAGCCTAAAGCAACTGCCAATGTTAAGATAAAGAGAACAGCCAGGAGAGGGGTGGCAGTCGGCCCTCCTGCCCTAAGACTCTTTAACAATAAAATAATAATAATGATAGCAGTGACGACGATGATGATGATGATAACTAACATAGTGCTTTTCATGTGCCAACACTGGTCTAAGTACTTTGCATAGACTAAGTAATTTAATCCGCACCCCCCCCCCCCAAACTCTACACTCCTTCTCATTCTGTTCCTTGTGGCAGAGCTGCAGGAGAAGTACGAGTCACCTGCCTCTGGGTCTCAGATCCTGGGGGATCCTAAATATTCCTGCTCTGTAACAGGAAGACCAAGTCAGAGTTCTCCGACTCCCTAAGGTAGGCGGGGGGCTCCTCTGAGCCTCCATAGACCCCGGGCTTCCCCCTGACTGCATGGAGTTGTTACTGACCATTTCCCTGGGACTCATGTCTGAACTCCTTTTGATCCACAGGAGGCCCGGCAGAGCAGTATGACTGGGTCCAAAGCAGGGCCTGGGTGGGTTTGCTGGGAAAAGTCCTCATTTATCCCACCACTCTCCAAAGTCCCTTTGATCATCCCTACCCCCACCTTTCATGGAAAAGAGGCTCCAGAAAAGGACGGTGTAGAGACATTTATTGGATGTTTATGGGGTTGGTCTACATGGGTCTAGTTTGGGACAGGGGCCTCCTGAGGGCTGCCTGGGATGTCACTGGCAGTCACTGTGTCCATGAAGCAGTGCTGGAGCAGGCGTTTGGGGTTCACAGCCTGCTCCTCATTGCAGTCTAGCCATGGGTTCAGGAAGGGGTGATTCTGCCCAAGAATGCTCACTCCTGGCACCTTCATCGAACTGCCTGCATTTCCACCTTGGCTGTCAGGGGGCGCCTCCTCCTTGGGGTCTGGAAAACAGCAAGCAGAAGGCATTCCTCTTACATACCTTTCTACTCCACAATCAAACGCACCTTGGCTAACTTGCATGAGTGCTTACCTTGGGTAGGATTGCACTCAGTCTTAAATGCATCTTTCGCTTAATAAATATTTATTAACAACATACTACATCATTCACTAGGAGCTGTCAGTGTTTCTAATGAACTTAAAGTCTAGTGGGGGAGACAGACAACAAACAATTGTTAGGAAAAAATGAAGACTTGACCTTGACCAGGAACCCACGAGATAGGTACTATTAAAAACTATAGATGAGGATACAGGCTGACCACACAGCTAGCATGCACAGAAGTGCTGGAAAAAATTAAAACATACATTATTCTCTTCTTTAAGAATAAACTCCATGACACACTACTGATTTATCCTCTCCTGCTCTTACATATGAGCTTGAATGGAGGCTCACTTGGCATTAGTATTCCCCACTTTCCATTCACGACTTACTCTGCCGAGATTTACTTGGTTTCTGCTCCCAACATACCTCAAAATATTTTGTCACTAAATCCCATAGTCACTTACAAATCCTTATTTCCCTTGACTTATTAGGAGCATTTGATACAATTGAGCATTCCTGCCTTTTTGCATAAAATGTGTATCAAGTGTTCAGGGGTACCTGGCTGGGTCAGTTGATGGAGCATGAGACTCTTGATCTCAGGGTTGTGGGCTCAAGCCCCATGGTGGGTATAGAGATTACTTTAAAATAAAAATCTTTAAAAAAAAAAAAAAAAAAGCATATCAACTCTTCAAGCCAGAAATGTGAGTCACCAAGTCCCTCTGATTTCACCAATTACCATGTTCCATATTCACCCGTTTCTCTACATTCTCAAGGCCACCACCCTCAGTCAGAGTTTTCATCTTCTCCCTCCCAGACCACTGGAACAACCTCTATTTGAGCTCCTTGTCTACCCTCCAGTTTGTAGCCAGAGAGAGCTTTCTAAGTCAAGTGAATCCTTGTACTGTTCTTTCTCAAAAGCCTTCAATGTCTTTCCATTACCTGTTATCCTTGGGGTGGTATTTAAGGCTCTTCACATACTGGCCCTATCCCTTCTCTTTGGCTTCATTACTATCACTCTTCTCTTAAGAACTCTATGTTTGCGACACCAAGGTTTTCATGGTGCCCTAAATAGCTCCTTTCCTTTACATCTCTGATTTTTCACTTATGCTGTTCCATCTGCCTAAAATGACATTTATACCTTCTGTCTAGAAAACTCCATTTATGGGGGCAGAGGGATACCCAGGAAGAATGATAACTTTGAAATTAGGGGAAGAGTGAATTTTAAGAAGGACATTATATTGGACATTGGATTTGGCTACTTAACATTCATTCTACCTCTTCCCATCTGGTAATAGCAATTATATTTGGGTGGTATTGGTCCCATCCCAGCTCTAGGAGTAGGGCCAGGTTGATCTGAGCCAATCAGATAATCCCATTCCTTTGCCACATGGGTGCAGAGGATTTCCCTGGGGACAATGATTGGTTTAGGGGTGGACATATGACCTGAATGGTCCAATCAGAGTAGAGCTCAGCTCCTCCCCCTCCTTTGAAGGAAGAGATAGTTCCCTCTTCCTTCTCCTGGCTAGAGGGAAACAAAAAGCTGGTGGTCCCAGGGACTGCTGGTAGCCAACTTTATAACATAAGAAAAGTCAGCCTGAGGAGTAAGCCAACTCAAAATAGAAGGTAGAGTTGAAAGACTCTTAGAGGATGGACCCACAAGCCTGATAATATAATGAACTTCTAGTCAAACCATGCATAAAGCCCACCTTACTTTTAGACTTCTCACCTACAGAGCCAATAAATTTCCTTTTTTGTTGTTTGTTTTATTTTGAACTTGCTATTCTTAAATAACTGAAGACTCATAAAAAGTTAAAAAATAGTACACTTACTCTTCACCTAGTTTTCCCTAATGATAACATCTTTTTTAAAAAATATTTTATTTATTTATTTGAGAGAGAGAGATCACAAGTAGGCAGAGAGGCAGGCAGAGAGAGAGGAGGAAGCAGGCACCCTGCTGAGCAGGGAGCCCAATGCAGGCCTCAATCCCAAGACCCTGAGATCATGACCTGAGCTGAAGGCAGAGGCTTTAACCCACTGAGCCACCCAGGCGCCCGCTAATGATAACATCTTAAGTAATCATGGAATAACTTCAAAACTAGGAGACTGACACTACTATAATATGATTAACTAAACTACAAATCCTATTTAATTTCTACCAGTTTTTATATGTACTCTTTTTTTGGTGTACTGTCAAAGTTTATCACATATATAGACTTTTATATAATCACTGTCACAGTCAGGATAAAGAACTCTGCCGTCACCACAAAGAAACTTCCTCATGCTTCTTTTATATACTCGAACCTTCCTCCTAAACCTAACTCCAGGTAACCCCTAACCTGTTCTCCATTACTATAATTTTGTCATATCAGAAGTGTCAATATGAATGGAACTATATAGTATGCAACCTTTTAAGATTGGCTTTTTTCACTCTATATAACATCTTTGAAATCCACTTAAGTTGTTGTGTGTATTTGTAGTACAATCCTTTTTATGGCTGTATATATTCCATTGTATGGTTGTACCATCTGTTCACTGAAGGACTTTGGGGTTGTTTCCAGTTTTTGTCAATTACAAATAAAGCTGCTATGAACATTCATGTATAGGTTTTATGCGGACATACATTTTCATGTCTCGAGGATAAATACGTCAGAGTGTAACTGCTGATTTGTATGGTATCTGCATGGTAGCCCCTGGATATTAGGTCCTAATCTCTGGAACCTGTGACTGTTACCATATATGGTAAAATCTGGCAGATGTGATTAAATCAAGGATTTTTCCCCCCTAAAGTTTTTTTTTTTTAAGACTTTTATTTGTTTATTTGACAGAGAGAGAGAGATCAAAAGTAGGCAGAGAGGCAAGCAGAGAGAGAGGAGGAAGAAGGCTCCCCGCCAACCAGAGAGCCTGATGTGGGCCTCGATCCCAGAACGCTGAGATCATGACCTGAGCCGAAGGCAGAGGCTTTAACCCACTGAGCCATGCAGGCGCCCTAAAGATTTTTTTTTACCTGTTTGACAGAGGGTGGAGGGAGAGCACAAGCCAGGAGTGCTGCAGAGAGAGGGAGAAGCAGGCTACCCACTGAACAGGGAGTCTGAAGTGGGGCTCAATCCCAGGATCCTGGGACCATGACCTGAACCAAGGGCAGACGCTTAAAGAACCGAGGCACTCAGGTGCCTCAAATTAAAGATTTTGAGGTAAAGAGCTTATCCTGAATTATCTGGGTGGATCCTAAATGCCATCACAACTGCCTCTATAAGAGAAAGGCAGAGGGAGATGGACACACACAGAGCGATGTGAAGACACACATAGAGATCACAGTGACAGAACTACAAGCAGCGGGATGCCAGCAGCCACCAGAAACTACACAAGGAACTTATTCTCCCCTGGAGCCTTTGATTTTAACCCAGTGAGACTGATTTTGGATTTCTGGCCCCCAGAAATGTGAGATAATTCATTTGTTATGTTAAGCCACCAAGTTTGTGGACATTTGTTACAGCAGCCGTAGGAAGCTAATACATAAAGTGTATGTTTAACTTTATGAAAACACCAAGCTGATGGATGGTGAGAATGGCCGATTTGGGATCTTCCACTAACACCTTTTAGAGGGAGAACCGAACTCTTGTCTATCTTTTTCCCTGGGGTTTTTGTTTTTGTTTTTTTGGTTTTTTTTGGTCTCTTATTAAATGTGTCTAGATTGGAATATCATCTCTACACTTACCTCATTCACCTCATCTGCAAAAAATAGAGTTGATAATAGCCACTTGGCAGGGTAGTTGAGCAGTTTGAGTGAGATAAGCTGTTTAAAGCATAGCGCCTAGCACAACAATAGGAACTCAGTCATCCTGCTGATCAAGCTAGTTCCTCACAAAGTACCAGAGTACTGGAGTAAGAAAGTTGTAGTCTTTGTTGCATCCTCAGTTTGGGGGATGTGGTTGGGGTGGGAGTGATGGGATAGTACAGAATGCCTGGGCAGCAGGAGAAACCTATTTTCAGAAACTCTGGTCCATTTCCACTGTGCTCTTGTAAAGATACTGCCCACACTGCCCTTTCCCCCATAGTCAGGTATCATGGCCCCACAATACAGTGCAATGACTACAGGCTGTAGAATCTGGGAGCTCAGTGTTGGCTTCTCAGCAACAAAAGCTCACTAGCTGTGTGGACTTGGCTAGTTTACTTCCCTTGGTTAACCCTTGCTTTCCTCTGCTGTACAATGGGGCTAATGATCTCTGCACATGTCCTACTAGAGAGGAAGACAGAATTAAGACATTTTTGTAAAGGTAAAGCTCTGATGAATGTAAGATAGTGGGCCTATAAACGGTCTCAGATGCAGGAGGGATAGGAGGCTCCTGGTAGGTGCTGTGAGTTCAGAGAAAGGAGAGCACAGCACTTAATGAAGGGAAGGAACTAAGAGCTGAGTTTGGGGCAAAAAGCAGAGAGCTGAAAGTTACCACTTAGGAAAAGGTCAGAAAATGCATTTTCCATCTTAAAAGTAAGAAACAAAAAGCAGGAACACAAGCTGTCTCAAACCCTGGAGACCGAATAATCCAGCAGTGAAAAGTAGGAGGGTGGTTTTCATTCACAGAGCCAAGGCATGAACTGTATTTCCTTTGAGTCAGAAAGGCTTGAGGCATAAAATGGGGAGAGAGGAGCCGAGCAGGACACAAGCAGGAGCACCCCACAGAACTGGCCTGGTGACACAGGAAGAATAGGACTTTGGAGGCACAAAAAGACACATATATCTGAATTCCAGTTCCATGATTTACAAGCTGTAAACCCTTGGGCAAGTCATCTAATCGCTCTGACACCTGGATTTTACATCTGTAAAACAGGGGACAATAATATCTACCACACTGGGAAAGTTGGGAAAAGGAGATGAGCTAGTGCATGCAAAGTTTCAGTGTCTGGTACACGGTGAGGTCTTCCTTTTCACAGCACAGGGATAAGGACACAAAGGAGGGGGGAGGCTGACTTGGCTCTGTCACTCACTCTGTAGGTGACTTTGGGTCCTTGTCTCTGAAATCCTCACCTGTAAAATGCATAGTAATAAGATGTATACTCTGTCTAGTTACTGTGAAGAGCAAATGAGATGGTCTATTTAGAATTAGTTCATTTGGGGGCGCCTGGGTGGCTCAGTTGGTTGAGCGACTGCCTTTGGCTCAGGTCATGATCCCGGAGACCCAGGATCGAGTCCCGCACCGGGCTCCCTGCTTGGCGGGAAGCCTGCTTCTCCCTCTCTCACTCCCCCTGCTTGTGTTCCCTCTCTGGCTGTGTTTCTCTGTCAAATAAATAAAATCTTAAAAAAAAAAAAAAGAATTAGTTCATTTGTTTTAACTGTAATATCATATTTCATTATTCCTCTACTGACGGACATTTAGTTTGTTTCTAATATGACAAGCTATCATGGATCTGTCTGTACAAGTCCTCTCCTAGTGTAACTATTTCTCTAAGGTAGATAATTAGAAGTGGAATTATGGAAGATAGGGTATAGATACTTTTAGTTTAAATAGATACTGCCAAATTGGTCTACAAAGTGGTTGTACCAATTTATACTCTTACCAGTAGCATATGACAGTGCCAATTCCTCACACCCAAACTTCTCACTATTAATATGGGACTTTGGGACTTTTGCCAACGTAACTGATTTTTTTAACTTTATTTATTGGAGTGCCTGAGTGGCTCAGTCATTAAGTAGTGGCCTTTGGCTCAGGTCATGATCCCAGGGTCCTGGGATAGAGTCTTGCATCTGGCTCCCTGCTTGGTGGGAAGCCTGCTTCTTCCTCTCCTACTCCCCTGCTGTGTTCCTTCTCTTGCTGTGTCTCTCTCTGTCACATACATACATACATACATAAAGTTTATTCTTTTTTTTTTTTAGTAATCTCTACCTCCAATGCGGGACTTGAATTCACCACCCCAAGATCAAGAGTTGTGTATGCTCTCCTGACTGAGCCAGCCAGGCACCCTGCCAATGTAATTGTTTTAAAAAGTTATATATTTGGGGCACGTGGGTGGCTCTGTCAGTTAAGTGTCCAACTCTTGATTCCAGCTCAGGTCATGAACCTGGAGACCCAGGATCGAGTCCCACATGGGGATTCCTGCTCGGCGGGAAGCCTGCTTCTCCCTCTCTCACTCCCCCTGCTTGTGTTCCCTCTCTAGCTCTGTTTCTCTCTGTCAAATAAATAAATAAAATCTTTAAAAAAATTTTTAAAGTTATATCATTCTTAAATTGTACTCTTCTTTCTTTCTTTATTGGGGTGGGGAGTAGAGGGAGAAGGAGCAAGAGGATCTTAACCAGGCTCCACACCTGGTGCCAAGCCCAACACAAGGCTCAGTCTCACAGCCCTGAGATCATGACCGGAGCAGAAATCAACACGTGGACACTTAACTGACTGAGCCACCCAGGTGCCCCCCATTCTTCTCAGTATTAGCAGGGTTGAGCAGCATCTTTCCGTGTGTATAGAGCATTTGTATTTCTTTTTTTGTAAACTACATATTCCTCATTTGTTTAAAGATGGTCCTATATATTCGGGTTATCAGTCTCATCTCTGTTTTATATATAGTTTGATTCTCATTATTCACCGTAGTTATATGCTATAAAGTCACCACAAATCATTGCTCTGGGGAAAATACAAGGTTAGGTTCCTGTGAACTTTTGGTCACAACAGTTTTGTCAATCATGCAATACATAAATTTGTTTTTTGTGTGTTTTGTTTGAAGACACGTTATTTAATATATATTATTGATTCATTAACATTGAACTCATGACCAACAGCACTGTAACTCCAGCCTGAACCAAGTTCACCTAACTTGGTTACCATGTATTTTCTCTCCACAGGGCACATCACAGCCTTCTTACACTTAGGAGCAGTAGAGAATACTTCAGCACTACATTTGGGGGCCACTTTAAACAGTGAAGTTAACAAGAACCACAAAAACGCAAAAAACATGGCACTGACCCTTGTTTATAGTATGAGAGCTGAAAAGAGAAGGCAGAGCATAGTCTTGTTTAACCTCAGCTGGGAGTGTGTGTGATAGGGCAACTTACATTTTTGCTGCTCTGCACATGTCCCATGTCCACATCCACAAATGACCTCAAAAGCACTGCAGCTATTGATTTTGAGGTTACAGATAAATTTTAGCGAGTAGACAGATTTGTAAATATGAACTCTGTGTATAACAAGGATGTATTTATCTTTTTGTTTATAATACCTTTGCAGTCCATCACTTGTTTTGTAGTGTTATGTATGATGTCTTTTGTTTTTGTTTTTGTTTTTGTTTTTGTTTTTGTTTTTGTTTTGAGAAAGAGCAGGAGAGAGAGAGAGAGTGAGTCGGGTGGGGGGTCAGAGGGAGAGAGAGAATCTTAAAAAGGCTCCCCGCTGAGTGCTAAGGCCCACTCAGGCTCATCCCATGACCCTGAGATCATGACCTGAGCCGAAATCAAGAGCTGGGGGCTTAACTGACTGAGCTACCCAGGCTCCCCTGTCTTATTTTTATTCCATGACTATTTGGATTTGATGAAGGCAAATTTGCCAATTTTTTCCTTATTTAAAAAAATTAAATGTTTTATTCAAATTCCGATATTTTAATTAATCTGTTTCTAGACTCTTTTTATTCTAGGGTTTTTCAACATTGGCACTCTTTACATCTTGGGTTGGATAGTTCTTTGTCGTGGAGCGTTCTCCTTTGTTTTGTAGGATGTTTTTTTGTTTGTTTGTTTGTTTTTAAAGACTTTTTTTTATTTGACAGAAAGAAACACAGCTCAAGAGGGAACACAAGCAGGGGGAGTGAGAGAAGGAGAAGCTGGCTTCCTGCCGAGCAGGGAGCCCAATGTGGGGCTCGATCCTGGGACTGCAGGATCATGACCTGAACCGAAGGCAGACGCTTAACCAACTGAGCCACCCAGGCACCATAGTGTTTTGTAGCATGTTTAACAGCATCCCTGGACTCTACCAAGAGATACCTGCCCCAGTTGCAACAACCAAAAATGTCTCCAGACACTGCCAAATGTCCCTGGGGGTGGTGGTGGTAAATGAGCTCCCCATTGAGGACCACTGCATGGCCCTGCATGAGGACCAATTCTGTCAATTGCTTTGCCAATATCACACGGACAATTCTTAAAACTTTTTAAAATGTCTCTTATCTGATAGGGCAAGTCCCTCCTCTTCTTTCTTTTCCAAAATTGTTTTGTACTTTTATAGATAAATTTTAGAACTAATTTGACAAATTCCATGAAATGTTTTCTTGGAAATTTTATTTATAGATTAATTTGGGAAGAACTGATATGTCTGTGATATTGAGCCCTCTATCCACATTCATGCTGTACCTTGTGAGATAGGTTATTTTATGCCTTTCATTAATCTGTGATTTTTCTCTAGAAAAGTTGAAGCATGGGCTGTCTCTAGACTCCCTGGGCTGTCTGGATCTATGCTCAGGCTTTCTTCCTGTTCCCCTGCCAGTCTCCCAGGTTTCTGACTACAAGGGAAGCCAGAAGAATCCTTCTACCCTCAAAAGCCATCCCTCCTGCTTTTCAAGGCTCACCAACAGCAGGGTTATTTATTGTCACTGGGATCTGAGAAGGGTTTTTGTGCTGTTGCTTGTTGCACAAGTTGATGTCAAGCTGGAAAACTAATCTTTTACAACTAAAAAAGCCCTCTCTGTCATTCTCTGAAATTTAGCTACTACCCACCTTTCCACTGATAATTGCCACCCCTGCTTCTTCTGCTTAGCTTAAATTCCAGCCTGGCCTTATTTCATATGGTGCCCCAGGATGAATGACCCACTCACTGCATAGGTCTTACTCAGAACTGCCCACACATTTTTACCCATATTTACCCCCATATTGGAATGCCCTTTTTTCCTTTTACCCAACCAACTCCTTTGCTAATTCAGCACTCATTCAAATCTACTTTCCTTTTTGAAATTATCCTTATATTTGGTATTAAACAATTTTGTACTTAATTGCATATCTGCCCAGACCCAGTGTGGTAGGCAGAAAAAAGAGCATGATTCAAGGTAGAAAAACATGGGCTGAATTTTAGCCTTATCATTTATTAGCTGTGACACTTTGAGTAAGTCATCTACTGTCTTAGCCTTGATTTTCTCATCTGTAACATGGAGATAATAATACTCATTTTGAGTGTTTTCTACCAAACTACACAGAAAGATCATTTGCAAGTAGGCGCTTGTATCTTTCATAGTGCCTTGCAAAAGTTGTAAAAATATGTGCAATAAACACTTATGAAAAAGCAACACTTGGCAGGGGGGCCCTTTGAGGCTCTAGAGGGCCTATGCTAATAACGAAGGAAAGAGGAGTAACTAGTAACTCAGATTATCAAAAAATAACTGTATTTAATTTCTGAACAAACTGAGTTTGGAGAGCAGCAAATTTTGCTCATTAATTCTATTTTGTTTGGGGTAATATTAAAATCAGTTTTCATTCCCTAAGGCTAGAATTTTAAAGCATTGTCTGAGAAAATCCACAAGACGGATTAATCTTTGTGTGACAAATAGAATGCTGACTACATCAAGTTATTTTGATAAACACTGAGCACATGAGGAGTTTGGGATGAAAATGTTCAGATCGAAAGACCTGGGGCGCCTGGGTGGCTCAGTTGGTTAGGCGGCTGCTTTCGGCTCAGGTCATGATCCTGGAGACCCAGGATCGAGTCCCACATCGGGATTCCTGCTCAGCGGGAAGCCTGCTTCTCCCTCTCTCAGTCCCTCTGCTTGTGCTCCCTCTCTAGCTGTGTTTCTCTCTGTCAAATAAATAAATAAAATCTCTAAAAGAAAAGAAAAGAAAATGTTCAGATCATGAACCTCCTAAAAAAATGTGCTGCTGCTTCAGAATATTCTAGGAACTCTCGTGAGGCAAATGTTCCAAACATCATCTAAATACCCCCCCCCCCATAAAGGTGCTAGCCTGTTTAATACAAGAAAATCATGAAGTCTGTTTCTTACCTGGAGACTGGAGGCCTAAGCCTGCGTCCAACTTCGTGTGAGGCTTAGAGCTGATGAACAGGTAACAAAGCACACAGGCGGTGACAATGAAGGCCAGGAGAACCACTGCTGCTATGGACAGGCCCACAAGGGCGCCAATGCTGGGGAGAGAAGACCAGAGGGAGGGCGCCTGGGTGGCTCAGTGGGTTAAGGCCTCTGCCTTCAGCTCAGGTCATAATCTCAGTGTCCTGGGATCGAGGCCCACAACAGGCTCTCTGCTTGACAGGGAGCCTCCTTCCTCCTCCTCTCTCTGCCTGCCTCTCTGCCTACCTGTGATCTTTCTCTCTGTTAAATAAATTTTAAAAAAGAAGAAGAAGACCAGAGGGAGCCGGGGTGGGCTTCAACTTTTGTTGTGTCTCAACTTGCCTTAGGCTGTTTGTGCCTAAGCATGAGACAGAACATTAGCTATATGCCTAGGACTCACCATACGTCACACAACTTGTGTCAGTGCCACCACATAGCTGGGACTCAGTATGTGTTCCCTTTCCTCTCTTCTCCTTCTCTCCCTACTTTCTTCAACCTGATTCCCCTCCATCCCGCCCAGGGAGCTGGAGATGGTCTTAAACAGCCCTCCCCAGGATGCTGTTTCTTAAAAACCAAGACATATAGTAGGCCTTAGCTTAAAATCAGCTGTCCTTCCAGCCTCAAAGTAGTTTCTGACTCACCCTCCATTGGGTCATCACGCCAGTGTGGACTCCAGGTTTAGAAGACCTCCCCACAGCTATCCCCTCACCCTCCAATATTGCTACCCCTGGCCCACGTCAGGCCATGGTCACCTGGTCTCCAGCCGACTACCTCCTGGCTCATTTGGGAGTTATGTCTTTCTTGTTTCATATGATTCCTCCCCATGACCTCCCCACATTAGAGTTTTACTTGACTTTGAAGGCCCATCTCAAATATCTCCTCCTCAATAATGCTTTCCTTGGCCACCTTTCTCTTTCCATCCCACAGCCATGCTGGGCTAATCCATCCAGGACACTCTACTCAGGGCCCAATGGGTCAGGCAGCCCAATGTGGTGGCAAAGAGCAAAGGGCTTTGGGACCAAACCTACCTGGGTTAGGACCCAGGTATGTAACAGCTCACTCTGAGAACTTGATGAAGTTATAATACCTTTTTAGCCTCAGCTTCTTTGTCTGAAAAGTGAAAATGATCATAATGCAGTATTTCACAAAGGCACCTGGGTGGCTCAGTCAGTTAAGCATCTGCCTTCAGCTCAGGTCACGATCCCAGGGTCTTGGGATCAAGCCCTGCATCAGGCTCCCTGCTCAGAGGGGAGTCTATTTCTCCCTCTTCCTCTGCTGCTCCCCTCTCTCTGTTAAGTAAATAAATAAAATCTTCGAAAAACCCAAAACACAGTACTTCACAGGTGGTAGTGAGGATGACTAATATATGTAATATTCTTGGCACATAGTAGGTATTCAGCATGTTCCTTATGTGTTCCTTGACCATAAATAATTAGCTTTGTCCTCCCCTTGCAGAAGCCCTGGCACATAGTAAGCATTTAGTAAATATTACTGAATACCTACAATGTGTCAGGCACTGTGAGATGTTCTCCCAACAGTAGAGGATAGGTAGACAGCAGGCTTTGTTTGTGTGCCCTTCCTGTCTATGACTTCTTCACCAGCTTTTCTGTCCACTCCTCTCCTTGATCCCAGCCCCAGACTCCTGCCCTTGCCACTTCTGCCAGATTTTGCTCCCAGCTAGCTGATGACTTATTTTCCAGCTAGCTGATGCCTAAGTTCCACTAAGCAGAACCACCTTAGAGCTTTGAAAAATCTGTCTCCCATGGCTAAATAAATGATTGAACACCCCTACAATGGAATAGTATAGAGCCATTAAAAACATGTTTTTAAATAGCATTTAAGATCAAGGATAGGGACACCTGGGTGGCTCTGTTGGTTAAGCATCTGCTTTTGGCTTGGGTCATGATCCCAGTGTCCTGGAATTGAATCCCACATTGGGCTCCTTGCTCAGCAGGGAGCCTGCTTCTCCCTTTCTTCCTGCTGCTCCCAATGCTTATGCACGCTCTCTTTCTCTCTCAAATAAATAAAGATCTTTAAAAAATAAAATTTTTTTAAAAAGATCAGGGATAAGTTCTGATGAGATAATGCTAAGTGAAAAGAGAGGACATATTAGTAAATATATAGCATAATTCCAACTTAAATAAACATAAACATACAAATAATTATACATATGTAAGGTTGGCTAGAAATATACCAAAATGGTAACAGTCTGTCTCTGGTTGTAGTGAAGGATGTGGATGTCCTGTCCGTGTCTCATGGGGTCTTGTAATTGTAGAACATTCTGGCCAGAGTTTCAAATGCCAGCATCTGTATCCCTTGTCCTGAGGGCTTTCTTTGGGCACAGAACAGTCTTGTCTGTACGTCGAGCAGGTCAGAAGTGCAGGAAAATGAATGCCTCCCTTCTCCCATTGCCATACACCCAATGATTGACACAAATTATATGTGAATACCCAGTTTCCTGGCCCTCAGGTGCGTGACTCTGGGGTGTAATTTCTACACAAGCTGGCAGCATTCAGCAGGCGTAAGTTCCAGTGACCCTCAGTGGTGACCCACTATCATTTGCTCTTACCCTTCCCTGCCTCTTGCCACCCTCTACCCATGTTTTCTAGGATGGCTTTCCATAAAAACTAGTTGCCCTCAAATCTTTGTTTCTAAGTCTTTTGGGGAATCCAAGCTAAGACACTCATTCCTCTGTCCTTTCCACAATTCCCATATTGAGCACACAGGACCTCTTAGGTCTTATAAAGTACTTTAATCAAATATTATTTCCCCTTTCAATATATGCTCACTGTTTATAAGGCTGTTATATTATCTGGAAGGCCTGTGCTCTGATTAGGACCCCACACTTTACATGAGACATCTGTGGCCAGCAGATGGACAGGGCCCTCTAAAAGTAAAGTCTTGGGTGCCTGGGCGGCTCAGTCGTTAAGCATCTGCCTTGGGCTCAGGTTATGATCCCGGAGTCCCTGGATCGAGTCCCACATTGGGCTCCCTGCTTGGTGGGAAGCCTGCTTCTCCCTCTCTTACTCCCCCTGCTTGTGTTCCCTCTCTAGCTGTGTTTCTCTCTGTCAAATAAATAAAATCTTAAAAAAAAAAAGTAAGATCTATTTTTTACAAATCTTATTTATTTATTTATTTATTTGACAGAGAGAAACACAGCTAGAGAGGGAACACAAGCAGGGGAAGTGAGAGAGGGAACAGCAGGCTTCCCACTGAGCAAAGGAGCCCAATGCAGGGCTTGATCCAGGGACTCGATCCAGGGACTCCTGGATCATGACCTGAACTGTAGGCAGATGCTTAATGGCTGAGACACTCAGGCACCCGAAAAGTTAGGTCCTTTAAGGAATGGGTGAGAGAGCTGGCAGGAGATATCCCAAATTAGCAGTCAGCCAGGGAGCA
Organism: Spilogale gracilis; assembly: GCA_004023965.1. Classification (NCBI taxonomy): domain Eukaryota; kingdom Metazoa; phylum Chordata; class Mammalia; order Carnivora; family Mephitidae; genus Spilogale; species Spilogale gracilis. Next base: position 39,020 of record PITA01008592.1, on the reverse strand, counting down.
GGCACTGTGTCTGAAGGTCTGTCTAGGGACAGAGGAACCAGGCCCCAAGGACAGAGCCGGGAACAAAAGAGGAGGCTCCAAGCGGAAACATCTGTGCCTGGCAGAAGATGAACTTTAAATGATTAGAGTTGTCCCCGGGTGAATGGACTGCCCCGAGAGGCCGCAAGTTCTCTATTACTGCACAGGTTTGTAAAGAACACCGGAACGAGTACACTTTTCTGTGAAGTTAGTTTCCTGCCCTGGGTGAGAAACTGCAGAGTGGCTAGGCTTCTAGGAGTTCACAGATCCATAACTCTGAGAGACAGGTAACACACTGTGACCCCTAGAAAAGAATCGGAGAGGCGGTCTAACATTTCTCTGTCAGGGCTTTTGAGTCAGGCAGTTCTAAGTTCAAATCTGGGTTCTGTCATATATAAACTGAAAAATCCTTCATCTTTTGATCTTCGTTTTCTTCATTTGTAAAGGTTCCTATCTCACCAGGTGTCCCTAAAGCGGCTGACAACCGATTCTGCCCTGCGCAAGGCTGCTGCCTTCTGGCTCACATCCTGGTAAAAAACAGAGCCACTAATAGAGGGTGTTTGGAAAGTGGACCAGATATGTGATAGCACCAGCTGCTTCTCCACAGGGAGTCTTCGCTTCCTAAGACACACTTTTTTTTTTTTCCTGAGACACACTTTTAAAGACAGAAAATCTTCCTGAGCAATATCCAAGGAAAGAGTTGTTTACTGGAGATTTTTATGTTTTTAAGGACCAACTTTCATGAAAAAGGCCAAATGGAGTTGAGAACAAGACCAGGTCTCCACCCCAGCATGGCGGGGTCCTGAGGAGCACCCCAGAAGGGCTGGTTTAGGGTTCAGAGTACGTTAATTACCTAGATGTCCTGGGAACCCTCCGTTCCTCTCCTGTTCTTTGCAACTGTCTGTGATGTTTATGAACCACATTATGTCCCAGCCGAGGAAGAGTCAGCCCTGCAGGCTAAACCTTTCAACTGTCCTTGAGGTCACAGAACGAGAGCACACTGGCATGTGATATGACTTCAGAGGTCACCCCATCCAACCCACCACCTCACTGTCTGAGCCACTAAGGCATTCCACATATCACAGGGGGCCAAGGAACAGGAGGTTACCACAGGGGTGTTAGAGGGAAGGAGGTGTCAGAAGAGGGAGGGGAGGGCACCTGGGTGGCTCAGTGGGTTAAAGCCTCTGCCTTCGGCTCAGGTCATGATCTCAGGGTCCTGGGATCGAGGCCCTTATTGGGCTCTCTGCTCGGCAGGGAACCTGCTTCCCCCCCCCTCTCTCTGCCTGCCTCTCTGCCTGCTTGTGATCTCTCTCTCTGTCAAATAAATAAATAAAATCTTAAAAAAAAAAAAAAAGGAGAGGGAGGGGAACTTGACTAGGCGCTGGGTGGGGGGTGGCTCCAAGGGCCAGCACAGTGCCTAGAAGACAGTAGAGACAGTAGAGGGTCAATGAGTGTCTTTCCAAATGATCTGAGTGGAAGGGGTTATGGGAGAGCCAGACTAGATTTAGATAGTTGTACCGCCCAACAAACCCAGACTTGGGCCGGACAGGTCTGAGTTTTCATCTGAGCTCTGCTACTTGTTCTCACAGGGTCTTAGCAGGGACTAACTTAACTGCTTTCAAGTTTTCTCATCTGTAAAATGGACAGAAGACATGCCAGGGTTGTGAACGTGTGAACACATCTAACTCTTGGCTCATCCTAGCTGATGTTCTTTAAATCTCAGTCCACCAAGACATTTCTAGAAGATTTTGGACAATTCACTTTCATATTCCAAGCTTCACTTTCCCACCTTTGAAACAGGGAAACTCCCTTCTACTGAGCATCTATAGTATGTACTAGTCACTTTCACATGCATTATTTGACTTACTCCTCACGATTCCATGACAGGTAGTACGATTGCCATTTTGAAGATGAGAAAAGAGCCTCAGATATAATTTGGCCAAACCCACATGGCTCTTAAGTGACAGAGCCACGGTTTGGACTAAATGGGTTCGAATCAGCCCCAAAGTTTTACACTGTCTCTATATCTCACAGGGTATAGCTACCGTATTTCACACCCAGCTCAGTGCTAAGTACACAGTGGGTCTTCAGCAAATACTCCATTGTTACACTCTGGGTGCACATCATATCTCTCTAAATGGATGAGGAGTTCCACAGGGGCAAGGAATAATTAATTTTTGTGTCTCTCTTGCCTAGAAGAGCACCCGCCACAAAGCAAAGGCTGTATAGAATGAACGAATAGGGCGCCTGGGTGGCTCAGAGGGTTAAGCCTCTGCCTTCGGCTCAGGCCATGAGGCCTGCATTAGGCTCTCTGCTCAGTGGGAAGCCTGCTTCCCCCTCTTTCTCTGCCTGCCTGTCTGCCTACCTGTGATCTCTCTCTGTCAAATAAATAAGTAAAATCTTTTTTTTAAGAAAAGGAATGAATGAATATGTGGATAAATAGAGAATAAGCTGATATAATTCCTCAGGTTACAGAAATCAGCCGAATGTGCAGGATTGGAAAACGTGGTCATCTGAAAATAGTTGAACAGTCTAGAAAAAGCGATTATCTGTAATTGTCAGTGGCATATGTCAAGTTCATTTCACCTTTTCATCTCTTTGTCCTAGTCAGAAATCAGGGCAATCATTTCTCGTACTCTTCATCTGATAGTTGTAAATAGGCTCAGAGAGGTTTCTGTGGCACACTGTTCTTTCCCACCCAGAGGGTATGCAGCCTCTGGTCACACACTTCCAAGAACAGGAAAATCACTGTCTACTGAGATGGCCCACTCCATTTTTACTGATGCCTGTTTCCTAGAGCAGGTTCAGGCTCGGGTCCTATTTTCTGGGTGAGGCCCTTGGAGACTGAGACTGTGACCTACTGCCTTCTCAGCACCACTTGTGTTCCAGGAATGTCAGCACTGGCCTATCCACACCCCTCCCTGAACAGGCAGGGAAACTGAGGTCCTTTGGGTGGGGATTCACCCAAATTTAATAGTAATTTAATTACTATTAATCTATATTGAACTGGCTGCTACTGTGGCCTTATGGTGTTGCATGCAGCTCTGATCCCTTGGTCCTCTGCTTTAGCATTCCCAGGAACCACCGCCCGCCTGGCACAGCTAAGTGCTTAGTAAAGCATCGCTGAAAGAATGACTATGAGGAGGAAGAAAGGGTTGAGCCTCAGCTAGGCTGGGATTGACTTGGGGCGTAGCATGAGGCCAGAAGTAAGACTTAGGGGTGAGGTCTGGGCTTAGGGCTAGACCATGTTTGGAGTCAGGGTGCGCAGGAGAGCTGAGGTGGATTGCCTGGAGAACTCAGGGGGAGGTTGGGGCTGGTGATGGTATTGACTGGGGAGTGAGTAAAGTCAGGGATGAGGTCAGGCTAATATTAGGATAGGGAGCCTGGTGAGTTTGGGTTTCCTGTGAATGTGAGAGATGGGAGTGTTGTATCAGGGAGAGGGTTGGTGTGTAATCTGCAGCTGCGTTCAGGGTGAGGAGGATGGCACTGGGAGCAGGGATGGACTGAGGTTTCTCCAGGGTGGAGTTGGGGGTGAGGGTCAAGTTTGGATCTGAATAATGGTTCAGGTCAGGATGGGGGAAGAGGTTACAGAGGGAGTTGGCTTGGTGACAGGATGAGAGCAAAGGTCAGTATTCGGCCTGAAGGGCTAAAGGGCAGGTGCGGTCGATGCCGAAGTCGGGGCGGGTACGTGGGTGAGGACTGAGGGTTTAGCACGCGCTGGACTGAGGGTGCAGCGAGGGGCTAAAACTGGAGTGGGGTTCTAGCTGGGGTTAGGGCCACGGCCGGTACCTGAGCCACCACATGTAGCTGTGCTCGTAGGGGAAGAAGCTGTGCGGGTCGTCGCAGCAGTACTTGTGGTCGCGGAAGCCGCAGCAGAAGACCGCGGCCGCCTCGCCCCCCGGCCGCGGGCAGCTGAAGCCGCGCACCACCTCCTGCTCTGCGCTCACGTAGCTCGTGCAAGCGCCGCTCATCGCGCCCAGCGCCGGGCCCGCCGCCACCTCGGGCCACCAGACGGCCGGGCGAGCGAGGAACGGACGGAGACACAACTGAGCCGGAGAAAGACAGACTGAGCGAGGGAGAAGCAGAGAGAAACACAGGGACAGAGCGAGACGCGGCAGGAGGCGCGGAGACGCAGCGGTTAGAGACCTAGAGTCCCTGAGGACCGAGAAAGGCCGCCAGGTACGGGGACCGGGCGAGGCGGGAGGGGATGTGGAGGGGGAAGAGAGTGGGAGAGAAGGGAGCGCGGAGGAGCGGTGGGAAGGCGCGGGAGGGGGGAGCCCGCGGCCGGGCGCGGGCGCGGGGCTGGGGGGACCGGATGGGAGGGCGGCCCGCGGAGCCGAGAGGAGGGAGCTGCCCCGGGGGAGCCTTCTGGACGCGGGTGTGTGCCTGCGCTTCCCCCACCCGCGTCACTGCGTTCCCAGTTTATGCACGGCGGTGCTAGGTGCTCAGAGAGACTGCAGGATATGTCCAAGGGGGCCGGGCGGGAAGCAAAGCCACCGCCGCGCATTCCACAGCTGCACTTGAGCTCCTTCCCGGAGCTAGGCGCTGTGCTCGGCGCCGGCAGTGTCAGGGCAGGTCCAGGCTAGTGCGGGACACCAGCGGCCAGCGAGCGACGGCACAGTAGGGCCTGTATGGGATGATTAGTACACTACTTCGCTTAACCTTCACACCAACCCAGAAGACCAGGGATTTTCAAATCCATTTTACAAATAAGAGCTAAGCGGCAGAGAGGTCATTTCCCCCAGTGAAGTCCCTGGGATTTTTAACCGGAGCCCTTGTCCTTTCTGGGGTTCTCATTATGCCTCTTTTCCAGTGGACTTCTTTTTTAAGACTTTATTTTTTTAAAAATTTTATTTATTTATTTATGAGAGAGAGGGGGAGAGCGAGCGAGCGCGCGCTCGCGCGCGCACACACACACACACACACACACACACACACACACACACACGCTGGGGGGGAGGGGCAGAGGGCGAAGGAGACTCTCCGCTTTGTAAAAGGAAGGGGGAGGGGCTGGACCCCAGGATGCTGGAATCATGGACCTGAGAAGAAGGCAGACGCTTAACCAGCTGAGCCACTCAGGGGCCCCGAGATTTTATTTTTAAGTGATCTGTAGCCCACAACCCTGAGATCGAGAGCATTCCCTTCTACCAACTGAGCCAGTCAGGCATCCCTCCAGTAGAGTGTTCAGTGTCTCCATCCTCTGGCTTCCTTGCCTGTCTCTTCCTTCCCTGAGCAGCTAACTCAATGTACTGACCTATTCACACTCCTCTGTTCAGTCTCCCTGCCACACTGGCCTAGGACAAGAGGGCTACATGATGTCCCAAATGGAACCCCACCCCCCAGGAAGCAAAGCCGGCACACCTCTCCACTCTCAAAAATTATTTCCAGACCACAAGTACAATGTTCTCACTAGGATCAGAGGATAACAGTCTGAAGGGGCCATATGTGGCCTTTAGAAATTGCCTGTCTGTCCTCTCAGGGTATACTGGAGAAACTCAGGCTTTGAGAGGTACACACCTTGGCCCAGTCACACTGATCCAGGACTAGAGACTCCTGAGCTTTAGTTAGCCCATTTTTGAAAAAGTTTAAAAAAGATTTTATTTATTAAATTGAACGAGAGTGTGAGCAGCGGGGAGAGGCAAAGGGAGAAGCAGACTCCGCTAATCTAGGAGCGGGAGATCATGACCTGAGCTGAAGGCAGATACTTAACCATCTGAGCGACCCAGGTGCCCCTAGCTGTCCCATTTTATATGAGCTTTCGTTATCCCATTCCGCTAGTCACAGGATATTAGGGCTGAAAAAAACCTGTGGGACATGTAATCAGTTAATGAATCACAGCTAGCTTTAAAAAATAATACATAGGAACACCGGGGTAGCTCAGTCCATTAAGTGTAGGACTTTTGATCTCAGCTCAGCTCTTGATCTCAGGGTCGTGAGTTCAAGCATTGGGTTGGGCTCCATGATGGGCGTGGAGCCTACTTAAAAATATAAATAAAATAAAAATTAAAAATAATAATTAAATGGAATAGAAAAAGTGCACTGCGGATAGTAAAGCTAAATATTATTTTTTTAAAAAGATTTTATTTATTTTTTTGACAGAGAGAGAGAGGGAACACAAGCAGGGGGAGTGGGAGAGGGAGAAGCAGGCTCCCTGCAGAGCAGGAAGCCTGATGTGGGACTCAATCTGAGGACCCTGGGATCACGACCTGAGCCAAAGGCAGATGCTTACAACTGAGCCACCCAGGCACCCCTAAGTATTCTTTCATAAAATGCTTATTTCTGTTACATATGTATGTATGTATTATGGACCAGATCACAATGTAAAATGCATTTCTTTGAGTCAGGTCAAAAAGGTTTGAAAGCCACTGAATCTCTCATTGGACAGATGGGCAGGGACTAGCTTAAGATGACAAGATCTTTAGCTCTTCTAATTTTTTTGCAGGAGTAGGTAGAGTAGGAAATAGTTATTGTGATGCCTGGAACTCCCCAGTTTCTCCATCTTTTGCTTTAGGTGTGTATGGGATAAACGCAGGCACCAGGCAATCTGGGCTCAAACCCTAGCTCTCCCTCTTCCCCGATTTTTCTGTGTTTCAGGTTACCTTTCTTCGTGTAGGCCAGCTTCTAAGATGCTAGTGTGTGCCACGCTTTTGAGCTGAGCCCTGGGGTCCCTGAGAGGGGTCAGATCTGGGTCTGCCCTTTAGAAACAAACAGTGTGGTGGGGGAGTCACACAGATGATCAAAGACAGGGCAGCAAAAGGGGATATGTAGGGACCATGGCTGTAGAGTGGTCACTGTCTGAAGGAGAGAAGAAGAATTTCGAGGGGGTAGTTTCTCAAAGGTCACTATAAAGTCAAATATGAAAATTGCAGGGAATTGTTATTGTCCCCAGAGAAACTTCCTACTAAGCTGTGCATCTCTGCACACTGGAGTCTGGATGGCATACCTTAATGAAGGTGCACTTTGGCCTCTTTGTTTATCAGATGGAAAGTAAAGAGGGTAGAGTGGAAATCCTGTTGAAAGGAGAGAGGTCTCCTAGAGACGGTTTAGCTGGGAGGTAGAAAGCACTCTGCTCTGACTTTTGGGAAAATTGTGAAGCTGCCAGTTTCCAGAACCCTTTCCCAGCCAAGAATTAATTTGTTCCTTCCAACAGCCCTTTGGAGTGAGCCAAGCAGGCGTGATTGTGTCGCTGCGAAATAACAAACCCAGTGTCACACAGTAGCCGCTGGCCCAGGCGGGACTGGCACCCAGGTCTGTTTAGCCAAGAGTTCCTTTGGCAGTCTGATGAAGACTTATGGACCCCTATTCAGAAGAGTACTTTTAATGACAATAAATAAATTACTTAGGATAACAAGAATACCAGTTATATAGAATCATTATGAAAATATGTATTTTAAAGATCTTATTTATTTATTTATTTATTTGAGAGAGAGAGAGAGAGAGAGAGACGGAGAGAGAGCATAAGTAGGGTGAGGGACAGAGGGAGAGGGACAAGCAGACTCCTCACTGAGCACGCAGACTGACGCAGGACTTGATCCCAGGATCCCCAAGATCATGACCTGAGCTAAAGTCAGACATTTAACTGATTGAGCCAACCAGGTGCCCCTCAAAATATTTTTTTTAAAATATTTATTTTAGGGGCGCCTGGGTGGCTCAGTTGGTTAAGCGACTGCCTTCAGCTCAGGTCATGATCCCGGAGGCCCGGGATCGAGTCCCACATCGGGCTCCCTGCTCAGCGGGAAGCCTGCTTCTCCCTCTCTCACTCCCCCTGCTTGTGTTCCCTCTCTGGCTGTGTTTCTCTCTGTCAAATAAATAAAAAATCTTTTAAAAAAAAAATATATATATATATTTATTTTATGCGGCACCTGGGTGGCTCAGTTGGTTAAAGTGTCTGCTTTTAGCTCAGGTCATGATCCCAGAATCCTGGGATCAAGCCCCACATTGGGCTCCCTGCTCAGCGGGGAGCCTGCTTCTTCCCGCTCCCTCTGCCGCTCCCCTCGCTTGTGTGATCTTTCTTTTTCTTTCAATCTGTCAAATAAATAAATAAAATCTTTAAAAAATATATTTATTTTATAAATGCCTTTCTTTTTTTTATTTTAAAGATTTTATTTATTTATTTGATAGAGAGAAACACAGCTAGAGAGGGAACACAAGCAGAGGGACTCAGAGAGGGAGAAGCAGGCTTCCCACCGAGCAGAAAGCCCGATGTAGGGCTCGATCCTGGGTCTCCGGGATCATGACCTGAGCTGAAGGCAGTCGCCCAACCAACTGAGCCACCCAGGTGCCCCTATAAATGCCTTTCTTAAACATTAACTAAAAGACCTGGAGATTGGTCTATTAGCTATTGTAATTTTGAGGTGGTGAATAAGTATAAACAATATTTTCAAGAAATTGTTATTGTAATGTAATATGAAACTCTAATTTCTATTGGTGACAGAGTCACAGGTACTGCTAAGTAGTACTGTGATCTGTTGCTTACCTGCATGAGAGAAAGAAATGCTAAATTCCAATCAAGGTTAATGAAAACAGGATGTAATTTTTTCCCATTACAAGTTTATGGACACCCCCTGCCCCCGAATTCTAACCATGGAGCCCTTGAGCTCTGTGGAGCCTATGCTAAAATCCTCTAGCTCTTTTGGCCTAAATCCTGCTCTAATGCTTGTTCTTCCTGCAAGTACTTATTGTAGACCTGCTAAATACCTGGAAGTTTCCCATCTTGTATGTCATATAGTCCTTGAAAACTTCCTTTGAGATAGGTGTTATTCTTCCCATCTTGCAAAGTAACTGAGACTCAGGGAGGTTAAGTGATTTACCCAAAACCACATAGTCAATAACTGATCAGCGTCCTGTACCACCAACTCCTTCCTTCTCAACTGAGGTCCGGGGACCAGAATCTTCAATACCACAAGGGAAAGAAAGTATAGGACGGAAGGATGAGCAGGGAGAACTCGCATTTATGGCGAACACACTTTAATCTCGAGATTGTGTTCTGTGCTTTTCATCCACTCTTTTAAAACCCATGACAACCCTGTGCAGTATTACTCTCCCCACTTTTAATTTTTTCAAAGATTTATTTATTTATTTGAGAGAGAGAGCACAAGCAGGGGAAACGGCAAAGGGAGAGGGAGAGAACCCTCAAGCAGACCTCTCGCTGAGAGCAGAGCCTGAGGAGGGGCTGACTCCAGGACCCTGAGATCATGAACTGAGCCAAAAATCAAGAGTTTGAAGCTCAACAGATTGAGCCACCCAAGTGTCCCTACATGATAAAATTTTAAATAGAAATCATTATACTGCATGTATTGTACTGGAACCTGTTTATTTTTTCACTCAATCTTACATTTGTGAGCTTTGCCTGTACTGATAAATATGCTCGATCTGGTTCATTGTGCTGCTATGGAGTTTTCCATTTAGTGAATATATGATGATTTATCCATTTTCCTCAATGTTTAGGTTCCTTTCGATTTCTTTTATTGCTATACAATGATGCTTCTCTTGAGATTTTTTTCCTTCTTTTAAAATCAGTTTTATTGAGGCGATTTTACAAAAATAAAATGTACCTATTTTAAGTGTATAGCTTGGTGAGTTTGACAAATGTATACATTCACGTAACCACTGCCACAGTCAACATACAACACATTTCCATCGCCCATCACCATCCCTTGTGCCCCTTTGCAGTCAGCCCTCCTCTCCACTCCCAGCTTTGCCTTGGACACCCCTGCTCTTCTCTCTGTCCCTATAGATAAGTTCTGCCTGTTCTTGAACTTTGTTAATGGAATTGGATAGTAAATCTTTTGTGTCTGCCTTCTTTTCCTCAACACAGTGCCTTTGAGATACTCAGAGATTGTTGCATGTACAGATAGTTCTTCCTTTTTATTGCTGAATACATGGAAATATATTCATTATATGGAAATACTATAATTTGTTTATCCACTGAACCATTAATAGACATTTGGATTGTTTCCAGTTTGGGACTATTATGAATAAAGTTGCTATACTCATTTTTACATGCATGCTTTTGTGCGTGTGTATGTACACATTGTGCACGCATATATTTTCATTTCTCTTGAGTGAATACTTAGGAGTGGAATTTTCTGGGTATTAGGGTAGATGTATGTTTAACTTTATAAGAAGTTACCAAACTGTTTTTCAGGGTGGCTGTACTGTTTTGCATCCTCAGCAAAAATGTATAAGAGGCAGGGCTCCAGGGGCACCTAGGTGGCTGTGTGGGTTAAGCATCGACTCTTGGTTTCAGCCCCTGTTGTGCCTATTTTTAAATTGCATTATATTCATATTGAATTAAAGCAGGTTTTTATATATTCTAGACACAAAAACTTTTATCAAATATATTACTATATATTTTTTCCCAGTCTGCGATTTGCCTTCTTATTTTATATTATTTTTAAATATTTTGGGGGGGGCACCTGGGTGGCTCAGTTGGTTAAGCAACTTCCTTCAGCTCAGGTCATGATCCCAGTGTCCTGGGATCAAGCCCCGCATCGGGCTCCCTGCTGAGTGGGAAGCCTGCTTCTCCCTCTCTCACTCCCCCTGCTTATGTTCCCCCTCGATCTGTGTTTCTCTCTGTCAAATAAATAAATAAAATATAAAAAAATATATTTTTCTTTTTTTTGAAGTAATCTCTACACACAGTGTGGGGCTCAAACTCACAACCTGAAAACCAAGAATCACATGCTGTACGGACAGAGCCAGCCAGACACCTCTGCCTTCTCATTTTCTTTTTTTTCTTTCTTTTTTTTTTTTTTAAAGATTTTTTATTTATTTGACAGAGAGAAACACAGCCAGAGAGGGAACACAAGCAGAGGGAGTGAGAGAGGGAGAAGCAGGCTTCCCACTGAGCAGGGAGCCCGATGTGGGACTCGATCCCCGGTCTCCGGGATCATGACCTGAGCTGAGGGCAGTCGCCCAACCAACTGAGCCACCCACGCACCCCTGCCTTCTCATTTTCTTAAAGGTAGTTTCCAAAAAGCAGAAATTAGGGGTGCCTGGGTGTTATAGTTAAACTTCCAACTCTTTTTTTTTGGCTCAGGTCTGAGCTCAGGGTGAGATGGAACCCCATAGGACTCCATGCTCAGCATGGAGTCTGCTTCAGATTCTCTCTCTCCCTCTCCTCTCCTGCTCATGTGCTCTCTTTCAAATAAATCAATAAATCTTTTTTAAAGCAGAAATTTAAAATTTTGATAGTTCAGTTTGTCACTTTTTTCCCATTAAGATTGTGCTTGCTGGGTTCTATCTAAAAAAAAATCTTCCCCTACCTCAAGATAGCAAAGATTTTCTTCTATGTTTTCTTCTAGAAATTTTACATTTATCTTTTGAGTTAGTGTGTACATATATATATACATATATACATATATACATATATACATATATATACACAGATATTATTTATCAGATTGAGAGAGAGGAAGAGTGTACACAAGCAGGGGGAGCAACAGGCAGAGGGAGAAGCCGGCCCCCTGCTGAGCAGGGAGCCCGATGAGACACTTGATCCTAGGACCATGGGGTCATGACCCGAGCCCAAGGCAGACGCTTGACTGACTGAACCACCCAGGCATCCTTCTGAGTTAGTTTTTGTGTCTACTCTGAAGCAATGGTTGAGTACACTTTTACATATGGATATTCAAGGGCACCTGACTGCCTCCGTCAAAAGAGTGAGTGACTTTTGATCTCAGGTGTGTGAGTTCAAACCCCAGGTTCGGTATAGAGTTTACTTAAATAAATAAAACTAAACAAAAAAATTACATATGGATATCTAGTTGTTCTAAAATCATCCTTTGAGGGGTGCCTGAGTGGCTCAGTTGGTTAAGCGACCGCCTTCAGCTCAGGTCATGATCCCACATCGGGTTCCCTGCTCCGCAGGAAGCCTGCTTCTCCCTCTCTCACTCCCCCTGCTTGTGTTCCCTCTCTCGCTGTGTTTCTCTCTGTCAAATAAATAAAATATTTAAAAAATAAAATAAAATAAAATCATCCTTTGAAAGGATGTCCTTTCTTCCATTGAATTAACCTGGGGTACCTTTATCAAAACTCAATTAATCATATTTGTGTGGATTTATTTCTGGTTCTCTATTCTGTTTCATTGATCTGAATCTATCCTTAAGCCAATACCATTCTGTCTTAATTACTGTGGCTTCATAAGTAAGTCTTGAAATCAAGTAGTGTAAATCCTCTTTGTCCTTATTTTCAAAATTGTTTTAGTAATTCTAGGACCTTGTATTTTCATATAAGTTTTTTTTTAAGTCTTACTTATTTAAGTAATCTCTGCATCCAACATGTGGTTCAAACTCATGACCCAGAGATCAAGAGCTGAGTGTTCTTCCAATTGAGCGAGCCAGGCACCATCATTTAAGTCTTAGAGTCAGCTTGTCGATTTCTGCCCTCCAAAACCCTGCTGGGATTTTGCTTAGGATTGCATTTCATTAACAGATCAACTTGGAGAGAATTAACATCTTAATAGTTAGTTTTCCAGTCCATACACATGGTGTATCTCTTTATTTAGTTCTTCTGTAATTTCTCTCAGCAATGCTTTGTACTCTCATGTACAGGTCTTGTACCTGTTTTATAAAATTTTCTGTTTTTGATGCTATTGTGAATGACATTTTTAATGTTATTGTCCAGTTGTTTGTTGCTAGTATGTAGAAATACAGTTTATTTCTATGTATCCACCTTGTATTCTGAGAGCTTACTAAATTCAGTTATTAGTTCTAGTAGTAGACTACCTTTAGACTTTTTATGTTAACATAAAAGTATAATTTATTCACAGACAATATAATCTTCTACTTTTCCTTTCCAGTTTATGCCTTTTAGTTTTGGTTTTTTTTTTAAGATTTTATTTTTTTATTTGATAGAGAGAAACACAGCCAAAGAGGGAACACAAGCAGAGGGACTGAGAGAGGGAGAAGCAGGCCTCCCACCGAGCAAGAAGCCCGATGTGGGGCTCAATCCTGGGTCTCCAGGATCATGACCTAAGCTGAAAGCTGTCGCTTAACCAACTGAGCCACCCAGGCGCCCCTGCCTTTTAGTTTTTTTCTTGTTTTATTACGTCATCTAGAATCTCTAGTATAATGTCAAAAAAAAAATTCTTTTGAGTTCTGAGGCAGATTGTGCAATTCTTCTTCTTTTTTTTTCCCCTGAACTTGATTATTTTCCACTACACACTCATCAACAGATTTTCTGAAGGCTTGTCCTGAGCTGTTGAAATAGCCCCAGTGATTCCATTTTTACCTCTAAAATTGGAACTCTCCCTACCTCTCCAACTACGCCTGTCCCTTCTTTCCTGGAGGAAGCTTCGGATTTAACTTTTCTCTGACCTGAGAAAAGAACCTTCTCTGCTGAGCTTTTGCTCATGTAGTTTCCCTCTTGTGCTTATCTAAATCCTCTCCACCCTTCAAGGTCCAACTTAAAGAAACCCCTTCTGCAGGAGGACTTTCTGTGAGCAACTCTCAGGGCATCATTTTTCCTTGCAGTATCTTTGTCCTGACTATATGTACCATTCACTGAGCACCCTGCCAGCCTCTCATTTAGCAATGACAGCTTCAGACTACAGGCTCCTCTTTGATGGAAGTTGTACTTGGTTCAGCCCCAGTTTCACTGCACTCAGCTTAAGGTCTTCTTCTTGAAGGCAGCGCTGCTGCTTTATGCTGCCTTGGTTCCTTTGTGCATATCAGGGAAAAAAGTGACCCTTCTTGTGGTCTGATGTCACTCTATGCCAAAGGTAAGGCAGGGTCATTAGAGTTCAGGCCAGATTTCAGTTTCCACTTGTCTCTTCTGCTGTACATCTTCAAAACCTGCATGGCCGCAAGGGTCAACTATGCCTCAAGGAAGCAATTATTTTTAATTATTTTTTTATTTTTAAGATTTTATTTATTTATTTCAGAGAGAGAGAGAGAACATGAGCAGGAGGATGGGCAAAGGGAGAAGCAGACTTCACTAAGCAGGGAGCTGGACTTGGGGCTCAGGACCCTGGGATCATGACCTGAGCTGAAGGCAGACGCTTAACTGACTGAGCCACCCAGGTGCCCCCTCAAAGAAACAATTAATAACTGAACAAATCATTCTGAAATATGAGTATTATATATGTAAATATGTATATATTATATATATATCGAGGCTTGGAGAGGTTAAACTATTCACCTGAGTACCCAATCAGTTTTGTCCTGGGTCTGTCAGTCCCCAAAGCTCAAGAAAACACTCCTTTGACTACCTCCTTCACCGATCTCAACACGAATCCAGTACTTTACATGTTAGTAAGATATTTTTATGTTCATAGTTCTTTTTCAGCCCATAATCAGCCACCTCTGGAATTTACTCCAAGGCTTCTGCAGTCTAGAGTGGATGGATGTCTTGCCTTCTTCTGGGATTATGTCTCTAACCCTAACCCCCCGTCCTAGCTGGAGTGTTATCAGAGTCCAGGAAGCAGAGAATAGGAAAAAGCAAGGACTTTGGTACCAGATCACCCTGTCTCTACTTGGCAGTTGACTTCCTGGGAGAATTTGGACTGCTTACTTAGCCTCATCTGTAAAACGGAACTCAAAATACTTACTTTACAGGAATGAGATAGAGATATGTGAGTACTTGGGAAAGGTTAGTCCTCCTCTTCCTTTTACTTTGCTGAGAGCAAGGATTGTGTCTCATGTTGGGTCTACACACAAGAAAACGGCAGCATTTGTTTACAGATAATTCTTAGTGATGTTTGTCACCCCAAGGACTGGAACTGCCTTTTTTCTTGCTCTTGGACAAGTCCATTCCCCTCTCTGAGCGTCAATTTCCTGTCTTTTAAATGGAGAGAGTAATTCCTAAATAACCACAAGAAGAACTATCATTTACAGTGTGTCAGACACTGCAGTGGTTTGTGGATGTATTAGCATTTAATCATCCCAATAGGCTTATGAGTTAAGTGCTATTAATATCCCCCATATCTCACACTGAGGCCCAGAGAGGTAAAGTACTTTGTTTATGAGTCACCCAGCTGCTAAGCCCCAGAGCTGGGATGTGAATCCTGATTTGCAATACTCTGGTCTAGGATTTCTCAACCTTCTGACGTTTGGAGATAATTCTTTGTTGTGGTGGACAGTCCTGTGCATTATAGAATATTTAGTAGCTTCTGTGACCTCTACCTACTAGATGCCAGTAGTATCCATCCCCCAGTTATGACAACAAAAAATATCCCGAGATACTTGCCTTGTCGAGCAAAATCACCCTTAATTAAAAACTACTTGTCAAGGGGCACCTAGGTGGTGGCTCAGTTGGTTAAGCCCTGCCTTCGGCTCAGGTCATGATCCTGGAGTCCTGGGATCCGGTCCCACATCACGCTCCCCGCTCTGCAGGAAGTCTGCTTCTCCCTCTGACCTTCTCCCCTCTCATGCTGTCTCTCA
This sequence comes from Spilogale gracilis, assembly GCA_004023965.1. Lineage (NCBI taxonomy): Eukaryota > Metazoa > Chordata > Mammalia > Carnivora > Mephitidae > Spilogale > Spilogale gracilis. The sequence continues at coordinate 23,619 of PITA01008592.1, read as the reverse complement.
CTCACTCACTCTCTCTCTCTCAAATAAATAAATAAAATCTTAAAACAAAACAAAACAAAACAAAAAACACTTGTCTATGCTCTAGAATCCTAGACAGTGTCTTTCCTCTGCAATGTGACCAAGCTTGGGAAGCTTCTTTCCCCACAAGTCAGTAAAGGAAATCTACTGTAGACAAGTACTACACTGATGATAGTCCTGTTTTATATTTGTTACAGCCCATTTCCACTGGCAGAGTGCCTTCTCATACATTAGTTTGTCTGAATGTTCCAGGTGAGAGAATACATAGACAGAAATGTCTAGCACAGTGCCCAGTACTTATTAGGTAACATCTTGATTTTCTTTTATTGGCTAGATGAAGTGACAGTGGTTTTGTGAGATTAAGTGACAGCTCCAGGATTACACAGCTTGTCAGTGGGTATTGTTATTTATCATGCTGATTAACCTGTTAACTATTGTTCTCAGCTTTTCTACTTTAATCCTGAGAAGAGTTTCTGCTTTCATTGGGAGGAACAAGATAAATCAGAGGAGTCAGAATCTTTGTTTCCTGGAGTTGAAAGGATCTTAGAGGCTATTAGCTTGACTCCCTATTGCATGGTGTTCAATCCAGGGAAGGGTTGCCAGATAAAATACAGGATGGCTAGTTAAAATTGAATTTCAGGTAAACAGATAATTTTTAAAAAGATTTAATTTATTTATTGGAGAGAGAGAGAGTGCAAAAGCAGGGAGGGGCTGAGGGAGAGGGAGAAGCAGGCTCCCCGCTGAACAGAGGGTCTGACTTGGGGCTTGATCCCAGGACCCTGGGATCATGACCTGAGCTGGAGGCAGATAGCTTAACCGACTGAGCCACATATAATTTTTTAGGAGAAGTATACCACAGGTAATCATCACTGAAAGACAACAGTGGCCCTGGCACTCTCACTGGACAGTGATGAGCAGGGCTCAGTTGGCCACGCGATCAGAGTGGAGCACTTATATTCTAAGGGATTAGAAGAAGGGGTCTTCTGACTGGGCTTTCCCATCTCACTTAAATGGGTACCCCCTTCTGTGGGAGGAGTCTACCTGATGCAGGGGCTCAGACAGTCCTAGGGACATTCAGAAGCATAGATGATGACATTGAGGTCAGTTGAACACCCACTCTGAGCCAAGCATTTCTTATACTCAAAGAATGTAAGCGGGATAAGGCAGTGTCAATATAGCAATATCAAGGAAAGTGAGAAAAATTTTTACTTGTGCAATGGGAGGAAGGAGTAAAGAGAATATGGCAAGAAGTGGAGGAAGATGAGGCACAAGGACTTGGAATGACAGATTAAGGAACTAAGCCTTTACTCCAAGAAAAGGAATGGAGGACACACTGAAGCAGAGAGATGTTATGCTCAGATTTGCTTTTTGCAACATCATTTAGCTTGTGATGTGAAGGATGGATTGGAATAGGGAGCTGGAACCAAGTTAATGAGGTAGAAGGATGATAAGTCTTGAGGTAGGATAATGGTAGCAGGAAGCAGGGGGATATTTGAAAGATGTTAAAATGTGGGGATTTTGTTTCTGCCCCCCAGCTATTGGGGCTATTTGTTCTCTCTTCTTTTGTGTTAATGAAACTCCCAATTTTCATCTGGGCACATGGCCATACGAATAATATCCTTGTCTGAGGGGCTATTTGGTTAAGTTCGTTGGACCTGTAGGAGGTGCTATGGTGCTCTAACTGAAAAGTATAGGGTTGATAGTGCCTAGGTGGTGAGCTCCGACTCTTGGTGTCAGCTCAGGTCATCGTCTCAGGGTGGTGGCATCGAGCCCCATGTCGGGTTCTGTGCTCAGCACAGAGTCTGCTTGAGATTCTCTCTCTTCCTCTCTCTCTGCCCCATCCCTGCTCACACACTCCCAATAAATAACGTAACGTAACATAACACAACATACCATAACACAACATAAATATCTAAAATATATGCTGGCAATATCCTGAGGATGGAAGAGCCATTAACCTGGGGCACCTGGGAGGCTCAGGTGTTAAGTGTCTGCCTTCCGCTCAGGTCCTGATCCCTGAATCCCGGGATCCAGCCTGGCATTGGGCTCCCTGCTCAGCAGGAATTCCACATGAAACTGAAATGTCTGTAGTCATACCCACTAGGTAGGCGAACATGAGTCCAGTGTAGATACAAGGCAGAGATCTGGGGATCAGTAGGGCATAGATGGTGGGGCATCTGAGTGGCTCAGTTGGTTAAGTGACTGAATCTTGATTTTGGCTCAGGTCATGATCTCAGTGTTAAGGCATCGAGCCCCATGACTGGCTCTGTGCTCAGCTTGGAGTTTCCTTGAGATTCTCCCTTTCCCTCTGCCTCTTGCCCTACTAGCTCTAAATACATACATACATACATACATACATAAAATATTTTTAAAAAATAGGGCGTTGACGGTGGTCAAACTCTGAGGAAAAATGAGATGGCTGCAGAAGAGTACATGGAGTGAGAAGAAGGACCAGCCTATTACCTCAAGGAAGACCAAGAGGGAAGGAGTGGGCAGGAGGAAGAGACATCCATAGATTCTGAGAAGGAAGAAACACTCAAAGAGAAAGGGGTAAAACCAGGAAAAATAGTGGCGTGAAAGGGAAGAGAGTGTGTCAGGGAGAAAAGTGCAGTCAGCAATGTCAGATGTGGCTGAGGGGTCAAGCAGGATAGGTCAGAGAGACGTCCATTGATAATGTGGTTCTGAGGTGTCCATCATGAACATTTCTATGATTTCTGCATTTCATTCTGTGTGTGTGTGTGTGTGTGTGTGTGTGTGTGTGTGCGCGCGCGCGCGTGCGCGCACAGCATATGCAGAGCTGGAACTTGGAGCAGGGAGCGTAACGGCAGGCTGGAGACCACCACAGTGGGGCCTGTGATCGGCTCACATAGAGCCTTCATTTACTATGGGTAACTTTTGAGAGCAACCATTAATGGACACTGCAAGAACTATAAGCACACTTTAGCCTTTTCACTGTCCAGTGGGAAAATGGAAGATAGCAGAGAGGGAACAATTTGCTCCATCTGTGGCAGGGGCACAGCCAGGACTTAAATCTGAGTCTCCTTTCTAGAAAAGTGACCTTGGGAGAAGTGGACATGAAATTCTTATAGGTTAATGAATGATCAATCGGTGACTTTGCCCATCACCTCAGTTTTTAGCTGCCTCTTTTTATATTCGATAAAACTGAAATACATATTTTACATACAAATTCAAACATTACAAGAATACTTAACAAAGACAGTCAAGGTCTCCTGTTATCTCCTCTTTCCCCTGACTCCCTCATTGACAACCACCATTAATAGGTTGGTCTAGGGGCACCTGGGTGGCTCAACTGGTTAAGCGTCTGACTTTAGCTCAGGTCCTTATTTCAGGGCCCTGAGATTGAGCCTTGCATCAGGCCAGTGCTGGGCTCCACGCTCATGGGGCAGGGAGTCGGCTTGTCCCTCTACCCCTCCTCCACCAAGCTCCCTTTCTCTCAAATAAAGAGAATCTTAAAAAAAAAAAAAAGTTTGGTCTGTATTCCTCTCTCTCCCTCTCACTTAATATTGAAAAATTTTGATAAAAAATATTATGCTTCTTTATACTGGATTTTAAAAAAAGTTTAAGTAATCTCTGCACCCAACATGGGGTTCAAACTTACAACCCCAAGATCAAGAGTCACATGCTCTACAGACTGAGCAGCCAGGCACCCCTATACTAGATTTTTGAGTGTGTGCATGTATTCATTCTGTTTTACAAGTTTCCATTTTTTCACTTTTGGACAACTTTTTCTATGGCAGTATATAGAAATCTAGTTCATTCATTTTGGGGCACCTGGCTGGGCTCAGTGAGTGAAGCATGTGACTCCTGGTCTCAGGGTTGTGAGTTCAAGCCCCACATTGGGTGTAGAGATTACTTAACATTTTTTTTTAAATCTAAAAAAAAATAAATAAAATAAGATAAATGAATTAGATTTTTTGAAATATTTTATTTTTAAGTAATCTCTACACCCAATATGGGGCTCAAACTCAATCCTGAGACCAAGAGTCGCATGGTCTACTGACTGAGCCAGTCAGGTGCCCCTAATTAATACATTTTAAAAACTGTATTAGTGTACCATTTGGATGTGTACCATAATTTATTATTAGACCATATTGACAGATACAGGGTTGCATCCAATTTTCACTATTGGATACTTGTCTTGTTTTTCATTTCTTTGTGTAAGTAGGCTCCATACCTAGTGTGGAGCCCAACACAGGGCTTGAACTCACAACCATGAGATTAAGAGTCAGATGCTTAACTAACTGAACCACCAAGGTGCCCCTCCAATTTTTCACTATTATAAATAACATACATACATATTATTGTACATATATATTTACACAGTTTGGGAGACTTCTAGGATGAGAAATGAGAAAAGATACTGCCAAATCACCCTCTAAAAACTTGTGCCAGTTCATTGTCCCACCATCAGTTACTATGAATGTCCATTTCCCCACATCCTTACCAACTATGGGTATTATTGTTTAAAAAAAATCTTTCCAACTTTAATGAGGCTGAGTATCTTCTCATATCCTTATTATCCATCTACATTATTCTATGAATTATCTATTCATATCCTTTCTTATTTGTTATTATAGTGTAATTTTGGTCAGTGAATTCTTATTGGACAATAATGATTGGCTTGATAAAAAACATTAGGAAGTCTTTGTACCAAATTGCTGACAGTATTTATTTACCTCCAGGGAGTGAGATAAAGAAAACAAGGCAGATATCTTCATTTTTATTTTATATCATCCTGTATTATTTTACAATATATTTGCATTACTTTTGTAATTTAAAGAAATAATACAGAGGAAAAAATTATAATAACAAATAAATCTTTGGCCTGGATTCTCAATGGCTGGAAATTCCTGTTGGGCACTAGTTTTTATTGATTACAAGTTATTTTTTGGTTTATATGCGAAAAAAAAAACAAAACCACACCCCAAACCATTTATTGAATGCCTCCTAGTGAGCTGGCATGGCCCTAGGCACTTTCACAGATCTTTCATCCTCACAACAGCCCTGTGAGGTAGGAATTGGTCCTATTTTATAGAGTTCTTAATAGGCAGGAGATTATTGCTTGATATACTTCTATTTGCCACATGTTTTCATGGGCTAGAGGTTCTTATTGGCTGGTGATTCATTAGTCAAGAGCTCTCATTGCCCAAGAGTTCCTATAGGTTGTTCTAAGACTCAAATAATCCAAATACTGGAAATTTCCCCATAGGTGTAATAGGGTAGGTGGAATAAAAATGGAGGAAGGAGAGTCCATAGGTCCTCCCTCTAAGCACCATTGAGCACCACTGAGTTTGCTTTGGTCACCCATTCAAGGTGAAGGATGGCGTGGGAGGGAGAGGGGGAGAGGAGAGAAAGTAGTTATAAGTCTTCCCGCTTCTTCAGGATGAGCTTCCTCACAAGTGCTGTGACCTGGGGCCTGATCTCCTCCACCGACACAGTTGGGTCCCAAGCCCCGACTACCTTTCCATCTGGGGCCACTAGGTACTTCCAGAAGTTCCAGGTGGGCTCCTTCCCAGAAGTCTCTAGAGAAAAAGGAAGAAGGAGAGCAAAGTGTGCTTCCCTGTGTCCCCTGTCCTGGAATTCCACTACTGATATCCATCCTTCCTTTGAAGCAGTGGTTCTCTTAGTTAGAATGAACTGAAGAGCTTTTTAAAAAATCCTGTTGCCCATTGGGCACCTGGATGGCTCAGTTGGTTAAGCATCTGCCTTTGGTCCAGGTCATGATCTCAGGGTCCTGGGATCAAGTCCCACATTGCACTCCCTCCTCAGCGGGGAGTCTGCTCTCCCTCTCTCTCTGCCCCTCCCCCCTGCTCACAGATGTGCTCTTTCTCTCTTGCTCTCTCTCTCTTTCAAATAAATAAAATCTTTAAAATAAACTAAAATAAATTCCTGATGCCCAGTCCACATCCCAGACTACTTAAATTGGAATCCCTGGTGCTAAGATTCAGGCATCAGTATTACTTAAAAGCTCTCCAGGAGATGCCAATATGGCCCCAGGGTTGAGAGCTACTGCTTCTAGATTCTGTGAAGTGCTTGATAAAGCAGTATCAGATCCTCCTTTCTTAATGATCTCAAACAACTAAAGAGTCTACACACTATTCTCTAATGAAATCTTAATAGTTTCCAAGTGTTAGTCTGTGGACTGATTGTATCTGAGTCATGGTACGTGTGGTGGTATGGTGGGGGTGGTTAAAATCAACAGATTCTTGGGCCCTGTTTCAGTAGGTTTCAGCCTAAACCACTTTTAAGAGTTCCCTAGTTGCTTCTAAAGCAGTGTTAGGTTTGATCTATGACTATGGGAACTGGAAAGGAACGAATAAAAACACCCAGGGGAAAAAAAGCAAATATTAGGATTGACCCATAGAGCAAAATTCAAATCTGCCTCAGTAAGGGGTCTTTTGTTTGCTACACTGTTGTTTTTCATTTACTCCTCCAAGTGAATGGGGCAGGGTTGCTGGTGAGGGATAGGAAGGCAGTCAGAAGCATGGAATAGAAGGCAAAAATGGAGCCCCCAAAGGAAGAGAAAGGCGCAAGGGAGGAAACAGGGCCACAATGACCAGCTTGGCCCATGACCCCATCTTGTGGTTCTGAGGCTCCTGGGGATACAGATGGGATCTATTTCTGAAGTATTAAGATCTGGTATTTTTGGCAACAAAGGTTTCCCTCCCATGGTCTATAAACTGTCCCTAACTCAGGACAGGAGATGCCTATCAGCCATCCTGGTCAGCCTTCTCCAGACATGTGGCATCCCCTGTCTGTGCCTCGGTCTCTCTAGCCTAAGTCCATAAGCTCAACTAATTCACGTTAAATCTGAGGGCCCAGTGTCCTTTTAGGAACCCCTGCGTATGAAAACAGGACCCCAGAGAAGTCTGCAAGAGTAACTGTGAGGGAGAAACTCCAGGCAGCGGGGGTGGGGGGCTGGGGGGTAGAGATATTCTCAGGCAGGATACCTCTCAGCCCATCCTGAAAGATTAGTGCTGGAACAGACCATGAATCTACATGCAGGGGTCTGGAAGGGGCCCCAGGTTACCCAGCCAGCCAGCGGCTTCTGCTGCCCAGGGAGCCATGACCTCAGCTACAGGAAGGTGAGGGAAAGGATCAGGACTCACGGATCAGGTACTTGAAGGCAGGGTGGGCACCGGCACCGGTGACTGCGACCTTGCTAAACATGGGGAATGAAACACTGTAGGTGCGGCGGGCGAAGCTCTCGATCTCCTTGTTGCTATCTGGCTCCTGATGGCCGAACTGGTTGCAGGGGAAGGCAAGCACATTGAAGTGGTAGGGCCCCAGGTCCCGCTGCAGCTGCTGCAAGGCTCGGTAGTGCTGGTCCGTGAAGCCGCACTCACTAGCCACATTCACCACCAGGGACACCTGGGTGGGAAAGACAAAACCCAGACACATACACAACCCAGTGATGAGTCATGCACTTGTACATGACCTAACATGCCCACACAGTGACCCCCCCAACAATAAATGCTTTCTCATATACACAAAGGCACAACATATACATATATAGACGTGCAGTCCTCTCACAGATACATGAACACATGCACGCAGGCACAAGTGAAATCAAACATGCAGGGGCTTACAGATTTGTGTGCATACACAAACATGAACATTCATGAGGATGAGAACACACTACCCATAAACAGGGATGCATATGCCCAAGATACAAAAATACATCAACACACATCACATTCACTGAGAGGCGCACACGCTAGTGAGCTCACATCAGGAGGTAATGTGGGGAAGCGGAAAGGAGGATCAATTTCTGGCTCAGTCAACTGGTGTCCATTGCTTTACATGGTCTCCCTTGTAATAAACTCACTGTGAACCGACTGAAGGGTATGTGGAAAAGGAAACAGAAAGTGTGTGCGGAATGAATAAGTTAGTGTGCACACATACACGGTCACCTGCATGGGTATCTGGATAGGCATGGGTTTTCTTCGTAAAAGGACCCCATGGCAATCCATCCCATTTTGCCCCTCTCCCTCCAGCACACAATATCACTTTCTTTTTTTTTTTTTTTTAGGATTATTTATTTATTTATTTGACAGAGAGAAACACAGGGAGAGAGGGAACACAAGCAGGGGGAGTGAAAGAGGGAGAAGCAGGCTTCCCGCTGAGCAGGGAGCCCGATGCAGGGCTTGATCCCGGGCCTCCAGGATCATGACCTGAGCCGAAGGCAGTTGCTCAACCAACTGAGCCACCCAGGCACCCCACAATATCACTTTCTTAAGTCTTAACTACATTATCCTTAGATTTATTATCACCTTATAATAAATGCATTTATTTATAGCCTTTAGGTGATAAATACAAAGCTGGCTGACGGAACTAAATTTTAATACTGTAATTAGAATTTTGGCACCAATGCTGTTCTTAGCTTCTTCTTTCTTCTTTTCTTTTCTTTTTTTTTTTAAGATTTTATTTATTTATTTGACAGAGAGAAACACAGCAAGAGATGGAACACAAGCAGGGGGAGTGAGAGAGGGAGAAGCAGGCTTCCTGCCAAGCAGGGAGCTTGATCCTGGGAGTCCGGGACCATGACCCGAGCCAAAGGCAGACGCCCAATGCCCAACGATGCCTGAGCCACCCAGATGCCCCCATTCTTACTTCTAGTTATACATTGTTAAAGAATTCTTAAATCTTACCCTGTGTCTGGGCAGCCTGGCCCTATCTGTTTGGCCACTTTTTTTAGAAAAGCAGGGATTATACTAGCTGGCTTCCTAAAGAGGGCCACCTCCCAGAGGCATCCTGGCACTGGGTATGCACAGGCATAAACTGCTCAGGCCACACAGGGTTTCTCAACATCAGCACTATGGATATTTTGGGTGAGATGATTCTTTATTATGCAGGGGCTATCTTTATCTTATTCATTGTAGGAAGTTTAGCAGCACCCCTGGCCTCTACCCACCAGATGTCTAGTTTTGGCAGTCAAAAATGTCTCCAGACATTGCTGTAGGTCCCCTAGAGTAGCTGAGAACTACTTGGCTAGATGATGAGAACTGTTGAGTTATAACTCTCCTACCCTGCCTCCACTCATCCTGTGGAGCCACAGACCATTAGGACGACCTCCTTCATTGGTGTCAGCATGTCATATTCTGCCTGTTGTGATGAGAAACTAGGACTCTTAACTCCCTTCCCTAGTAAGCGGTCTTCCTCTTTCTTCTCTGCTGGATCACTGGGCAATGAGAGCATTACAGGTTGCTTATTTTTAACCTACATTTGTGCATCTGCCCACTCTTTTGGAAGGAGAGGAATTCAGCTTCTAGTTCCATACCTGAAACCAAGATGTTTATCCTTAAAGTGACCAAAACACAGATGGACAGACACATGCAAATCCACATAGTTAATTTACATGTCTGTATAGCCAAACATAGATAGAGACTCAGGTGTGCACACAGAAGTAAACCATTTGCACACACGCTACACTCAGGACCACAGGTACGTAAGCTCACACCCGAGACAAGCCCATTCTCGGGTGGTCACCTAGTCATACACACTCAACGCTAGTCTAAATGACAGCCTTCCCAGTTAACCTGAGGGCGCAAACCATACACTCGTGTTCATGGCTTTGTCTCCAGAGTTGGATCCAGGGCCACACAGGTACTGGGAGTCAGTAAACCTTTTTCAATTTTTTTAAAAGACTGTGGTAAAATATACATCATGGGGCGCCTGGGTGGCTCAGTTGGTTAAGCCACTACCTTCAGCTCAGATCATGATCCTGGAGTCTCGGGATCAAGTCCCACATTGGGCTCCTTCTGACCTTCTCCCCTCTCACGCTCTCTCTCACTCACTCTCTTTCTCTCAAATAAATAAAATCTTTAAAAAAAAATACACATCATGAGCCAGTAATTATTTACAGGTGAATGAATGACCCTGTTGTCCAAGTGGTAGACCCAGCTTCCATTAACTCGTGGAATCCTTTATAGCTTCCCTGCTCTGTCTCTTTCTGGTTTCTCTTTAAACCTGGCAGTTAAGAGCTTGGGCTTTGGAGCTGGACTGCCTGGGTTCAAATTCTCACTTTTATCTCTTAGTAGGTATGTGACTTTGTTCTGTTTGTTTGTTTCAATTTCTTCTGGACTGATTTCCTGGATTCTCACTCCCATGCTTTTTAGGATTTACCAGTGACCTAGAGTATTAAAACACTCAGAATTCTGGGATCACTTCTCTGGGTCATTTTTCTCTAAAATTTCTGTTCCTCACATTCTGCCTTATTACTTCTGAAAATAAATAGACTGTTCTATTTATGTCTTAGCACTTAGTAACACTGTACTAGGAATTAGCTTGTTCACTTCTCTGTTCCTATTTATTGTCTCTCTCTTTTCTATTTCATATAAGCGCTTATATTAAAGTGTAAACTTGTCTGTTTTGTTCACCAGTGTATCCCAAGGACCGCCCTAGTACTTAGTAGGTGCTCAATAATAATGAATGAATGTATAGCAGAGCTGGTCAAGTGCTAAACCTGGGCCTCTCTGTCAAGCTGCACTAGAAGGAAGGTGAGACCTGACTGGGACTGGGCCCTACTCTTAGTGGCTCTTTGTTCTCAGTCCTGGATGAGTTTCCTGCTGGGGCCCACCAAGCACAGGTACAGAGCACTCTACCAAGTTCTTCTGATGTAGGAAAATGTTGAGGGTTGGAGCCAACAGCCAAAAAGGAATTCTTGAGAAGTCTTTGGTGCAAAAAGGTGCTTTTATTCAAGCACGAAGACAGGACCTGAGGGCAGAAAGAGCTGCACTGGCCATTTCGAGGAATGGCTATAGTATATACTTTCAAGTTGAGAGGGGTTAGGGATAGCACAAGCCTCCAAGATATTTTGGAAACAAGGTTTCCAGGACCCTGAGGGGACTAGCCATTGTTGGGAAAAGGTCATTTATTACTGTTTAGTAAAAACTCAGTCCTGAAACCCTCCAGATGTGTATTAGTGGGTCATTTGCTTGGAGGATGATTGCTGACATATATCCTGGAGGATAGAGATAAAGGAAGTTTTCAAAGGAATTTTTATATGTTAAAGTAGACTCACAGGATTCCAGGGTCAGGCTAAGATTGCCTTTTGCCCCCAGCAAAATGTCAGCATGGAGGCAGCTGAGCTCCTAGAAGAATGTTACTCCACCTTTTTCAAGGATCTGTGATGGGCTATAAGCAGTAAGGAAACTTAATTTTTTCTATTGCCTTTGTTTCCCAGGTCACTTCCATACTGTCATCTCATTTGCAATCCACAACACCTTGGGAGACAATCAGAACAAGGAATATTGCCCCCAGGATTGCCCCCAGGACTCCCAACATAATTGGGCATTTTAAGGTTTAGAAAGACTTCCTCCCAGAAGAATGCTGATAGCCATTTTTGTGCGTCCTTCTAAATCGGGGTGCTGTACTTATGTGTCCATTACCAACTCCCCACCTTTCCCACACCAAGGCCCTACCTAGGTTCATCTTTTTCTTTTTCCCTTCTTTTTTTTTTTTTTTTGGTCTCAGGTCTATCTGGAGAAATGGGCTTTGAGCGCTCTTCATTATACACAGCACAACATCTAGACCTCTGAATAGAGTGTTCAAGGCCCCTCTTGGGCTCTCCCTACTGCCTTCAGCCTCATCTTGTACCACTAAGCCTCATGCTTCTGCAAGCAGAATCTCTTTAAGCCCACCCTCCCCTCCTCCATCCTTCTTGCTGTCTGCTTCTGAGCCTTGGTATGAACAGTTCTTTGTCTGGAATGCACTTCTTGGTCTTCCAAAACTCACTCTTGTTTCCAAGACTCACCCAGGCACATTTTCTCTGAGTCCTCTCTGAGCTGAGATTCCCTCTTGATAAGGAGATAGCAGTTAGCCTGGGTGACTTTTGTAGCTCAGCCCCAGCTGCCATCGTAGGAGTTGGCCTACAGAAATCCACAGATAGGTGGGTGATTCTCCTCCAGGCTCTGTGCTTTCTAGAGCTGTGTGATCCTGTGCGAATACCTTTCCTATCGCGGCCTCAGTGTCCCCTCTAAAGGGAGATCCGTGTAAAGGCCCCGTGCATCTGCACTGATAACTCCCCCTTCGCTGCACATTGACTTTCACAATGCTCTCATCCGACCCAGTATCAGAAACAATCCCAGATCCAGACGCGGAAACCGAGGGTGGGAGAGACAAAGGCCGCAGGATGCTACTGTTACTTTCCTATCCGTGCATGACAAAGGCTGGGCGGAGGCAAGCAGTCCCTGGGAGAGGTCCGGATTCCAAAGCCCAAAGTCGCTGGGAGGTAAATCATCCGCTGGGAGAGTTTCGGGTTTCACTGCGCGCCGGGGCAGTGCCACGTCGTCGCGGAACAGACCCAGCGCTGGGTTTGGGGGCGCCGCACCCCCCATGGGGAATGCCTGGGGGTGGTGGGAGCCGGGGCAGGGCCGCGGAGCCCCCCTCGGGGCCACGCCCACAGGATCCTGGGGTCGCGGGGCTCGAGCACCAGGCCCTGCCCGGGCGGCACCGAGGTTGCCGGAGGCGGACACTCACCGAGCCGCGGTACTTCTCGAGCGACACCAGCTTGCCCCGGATGTTGACCGCCTTGAAGTCGTAAAAGTCCTGCTCCCGCTGCACGCTGGCCCCGGCCGACAGGAGCAGCCACGCCGCAACCAGTGCAGCCACCATGACTGGTTCCCGAGCGGGCGGCGCTGCAAGAGCACAATCGAGG
>PITA01008592.1:0-10822 GCA_004023965.1 Spilogale gracilis | reverse complement strand
GGCTCCGTCTCATTCCAGGATGCAGCGACTTGGTAGGGAAAGGGAGGTGAAGAACTGGATCCAAGAGCTCAGCTTTTAATTAGCTCAGTGACCTTAAGCTGGTCACCCCACTTCTCTGGCTTCAGCTTCTCCATCCGTTCACTGGGGCCAGGCCCCACTTCCTGACACATCTAGATGATATAGAATGGGAATAATAGAAAAACGGAGGTGAAACTAACCGGAGAAAAAGAAAGGAAGGCCAGACTTTGCTGCTGCTGGCAGTCTCCAGGCTGAATTCCTCAGGCTTACAGATCATAACACTCCTACATCTCTCTCAAGGACTTCCTTTATTGCTTTACCTATAGCTTTGCTCCTATTAGTGTCACTTTCCCCGATAGCTGTAAACACTCCCAAGATATATTTGCAATTATCTCCTGAGCATATGGCCCAATGATAAAACATCTGAAGGGTCTCATGACTGATTTTTACTAGGCAGTAGTAAATAACCTTATCTTAGCAGCCTCTAGCCCCCTCAAGGTCCTGAAAGCTTTACCTCCAAATTCCTTAGAGACTTAGTCCATCCTTAACTCCCACTAACTAAAAAGAGTATCATCAGTCACTCCTCACAACCCCAGTGCCCCTCTTTCTGTCCACCGGTCCTGGCCCCGTGCTTAGCAGAAGCATCTTTTTGCACTAAAAACGTCTCAAGAATTCTTTCTTAACCATTTGCTCCTGGTCCTCATCACTTCAAAATGCTTTGTCAGCCGAATGGTAATAGGGTCTGTGGTCAAAGGAACGTGGATGATACGATAGCGAAGGTCAAGCAAAGCTTTATTTCGCGCCAAGCATCAGATTTTTACTGGCTCCAGGGGGCCAAGGTCTCTTCCCTCTGGGGAGAAAAGGACCCCGCCCAACTTCTCAGGCCAGCTTTTATTGGCATCCCCCCAAATCACAAGCTGATTAGGGTCTAGTCCAGACTGGAGCTGACCCACTCATGTGGCTTGCCTGAGTTAATTTGCACTTCCATGGCCTCCCATCTGAGTGCAAGCACTGGTATCTGATAGCCCACCCTTAGTTTGCATCCACATACCTCCCCTGGACACTCCGGGGAAGGGAGATTAAGGGGGTTACTGATTGGGTGTATCCCCCCAACCTGGCTGGCCTTTGTTTTCCAGGGGCCATTTATCCAAAACACCTGGAGCTATTTTTCTGAGTAAACAGGATGGCGGCGTGCATTCCAAAACTGGACCTTACATTCCCCCCTTTTCTTTGGGAATAAGTCAAATCTTTGACCCTTTTGTACAAATGACACCAGGGCAATATCAGTAACAGTAAAACCAGGGGGCCCACAACTGCTGATGCCCATATTCAGCATTCCCTCCCAGGGCTGCGCAGAGCCCCCCTTTTTACCAAAAACAGTATGTCAAGCCTTTTTCCATTTTGCAGTACCACCTGACTCAAGCCCCCATATCATTAGGCAACAAAAGTAACAAGAAAGTTCAGTCCATGGTCGGCGAGGTCCTAGTCTCCAGGGAGGACCCCATATCTGGCTCGCTGCGGGCTGTGTTCGGAGTCTGGGGGGACAGCACCAGAAACCGTCCAAATTGAAGCACCCACAGACAGACAGCGCCGTGAGCCAATGTCCTGCAGCAAATACAGGTGGAACCGGACTCCTAACAAGGGAGCGGGTAGGAGGCATCTGTGGAACACTGAGTGCAGCCTTCCCGTATCAACGGAAGCTATAAACCCACAGAGCCGAGAGTCTCAACCGACACCCAGCACAAGAAATGTCTGTAAGCAAAGTGTTCCACACAGAAAACTTCAGGCTTACAAGGCTTTAGGGTGAATCACAGCAAACAATCCTCAGCTACTATTCAACAAGTCATCAACATATTGTCTACAAAAAGTTAATTGATTTCCCTCTACCTTAATTCTAACCTGAGATTCAGGAAGGGGTTCACATTGAGCTGGACTCACTCCTTCTCTTGAGGCCAGGCAGAGGCTGCTTCTTGCGGTCCTCTTTCTCTTCATTGTCCTTGGACACGCAGTATCTCCCGCGGGTCTCCCCTTCTCCGTGGCCTGCTCTCGGGAGTCTTAGTGGCCTCACCCAAAGGGATGTCCTTCATGCCGTCAGCAGGGGCTGCTTGGGCTGGAGGGCCTAGCCAAGGCTCCTGAATGCCCCTTAAGGCTCTGGCCCGGGCCTCGGGCACCCAGGGTCTTCTGCCGGTCCTGGGATCTCCATCCCTGTGCTGGTTCGAAGGGGCCCCCTCCTTGTCCTCCAGGTCGCCTTGTCCCAGAGGGGTCCCGGAACTGGCCTCCTTCTGAAGGCCAAGGCTTTGTCTAAAAAAACCCTCCAAGACCCTCTTTCTTCAAGGTGGGCTGCCAGCCCATAGCACAAGCATACAAGTCGCCCTCGGGTCCTCTCACCCATTCCCTGAAGCAGCCTTCAGGAGCAGGGGCATAGCCAGCTGGCCTTTCTCAGGCCGTCACTGGCCGAATAGGAGAACTACGGGAAGTGGGGCCTCCGCTCGCTATCCTTACCCAACTCCATTATGAAGCAGAGGCGGTCATGGGTCTGGAAGGAGTACTTCAGAGCCGTCAGGAATGGATGCCTGGAGTTCTGGAGAACACGGTTCTCAGTGAGCGTGTGGGCAACCTCGTCCTTGGCCACAATGACCTCCTTCATGGTCACTTTGGCTCGAGCCTCGCTAACAGTCCAAGGGGTCCTCACCTGGGCTCCGCTGCTTGAGGCTGTTGGCAACCATCTGAATGGCTCGCATCCATTCCTCCCTCTCATCTGGAGGGTCTACGTGGAAGGTCCTCTCAATGACCGTGGTCCACTGCAGGCAGCGGATAATGAGGGTGTTGGGCCTTGGCAGCTCTGTCTTCATCAGCTGACAGAGAAGTTGTTGAGAGGGGTCTCTCGCTGCTCGACATCCTGGGGCCACTCCCTGTAGCCGATGAAGGTGCCGTCAGTCTTGAGCAGGAGGAGCGGGGCCGCCAGGTTTTGATGCACTCCCCTCTCTTATGCGGCCAACTCTCCTTCACAATGGCCCTGTGGTTCACGGTGCCCGGTTCTGGCAGCCAGGGCAATGCCAGAGCCGCTCATAGCCCCCTCTCAGCAGCGTTGCCCAAGCCCAGCGGGCATACCCAGCCTTGGGCGCCATGTTTGGGCCATAGCCTCCGGGGCCGCCACTTGGCTTGGCCTGCTTGGCCACCAGGCAGGGTCGGGCTGGAGGCTGTGTCGGGTGGGCACTGCTCTGGTGGGCCTCGCATGCCCCTAGGCCCAGTGCTCATGGTGGGGCCACTGGCTTGTGTCCTCTGGCTGCGCTGCTGCGCTGGGCCCACCGCCACCAAGGCAACCTTCTGTACCATGGGCAGAGGGGAAGGGGGGTCTCAGTCTTTAAAGTAACACACCTTAAACAGAAGAGCTGTATTTACTCAGAACCATCATCAAGCAAATTTTTCCCCAAGTTTATCATCTTTAACATAAAATACCTAGTTCAAAAAGTACACCTGAATACCAAAAGTCAGACCAACTGTATCAACACCAGAAGTCAGTTTTGAAACGCAAGCCTAAATAGGATTAAATGCAAATCACAGAAACTGGTTTCTCCAAGCAGGCACAGAGTTACATTTTCTTATCAAGAGCAGACCAACAATGGGAGAAAACCTTTCTTTTTGAACAGAGAAAGCAGTTTCAACCTTATACTTTAAAACCCATTTATTTTAATCTTGGTCCGTGCCAACCACATGCAAAATTCCTTTCCAAAGTTTGCCCTGCATAAACCTTTGCATTCGGTTTTTGTCCTGTAATGCCCCCAGTTTCGAATCTGAGACCACCAAGGAGCTGGTACGGATGCAAACACACGGGGGTTTATTTTGGAAGCTCGAGCTTGGGTCCAAGTATACCCAACACAGAGGAGCAGGGACTTGGGCCCCAAGGTTAAGAGGTGTAGCGGTTTTATAGGGGACAGTGGTCAATAAGATTGTAATACACACAGAAAGTTACATAGTCATGTCAGTCCACATGCAGGTGGCCAATTGAATCACAATTCACCCTTGAATCACAACTCACCCTATAGTAACTATTTGAATTAGCCTATCACTCTGGTCAGAATTGGCGTGCAGGTTCGGTGGGCAGAAGGCGGGGTTTACTTGTTTACTTCATCCCTATCGGGGAGTGTTTTAAGCGATAAGCAGATTATGTGGGTTTAACACAAGATGGAGTTAGCCCTGCTCTACTTGTCCAGGGGTAAGGAATTTTTGTTAAATTTCTTGGGTCCGGGGCACCTGGGTGGCTCAGTTGGTTAAGCGACTGCCTTCGGCTTGGCTCATGATCCGGGAGACCCGGGATCGAGCACCATATCGGGCTCCCTGCTCGGTGGGAAGCCTGCTTCTCCCTCTCTCACTCCCCGTTTGCGTTCCCTCTCTGACCGTGTTTCTCTCTGTCAAATAAATAAATAAAATCCTTAAAAAAATTTTTTTTCTTGGGTCCCACATTCCCCCCTTTTCTTTGGTAATAGGTCAAATCTTTGACCCTTTGTTAAATAACACCTCTTTCCCAGATCTATACTCCAAACTTATAACAGCCAAAAGACCCTTCAAATCTATGAACAAAATTTATCATGACCAATGTCAATTACCCAGGAAAGGATAAGGGAGAGGGTTAACAATCAGAGCCAATTGCACACAGATGGAAAAATGCTCACAGTCACTCTCAAACGTATAAGATGACTCAGAAGCTCACAGATCATTAGGCAACAATAAAAGTAACAACAAAGTTATTGTCTTTTGAGTCTCAGCTTCAGTCCATGGTCGGCGGGATCCATAGGCAGCGGTGTCCATCTCTGGGGGTCGTCCTCGCCCTTAGCTCCTTTGACATGACACGTGTGAATCCAGGTCTTGATGCCTTCTACTCTTACTGCCGTGGGGGTGGTCAGGTTGACAGTAAAGGGTCACTTCCAGCAAGGTTCCAGGTTTTCCACCTGGTGGCGGCGCACCCAGACTAAATTTACATACGGTGTGCTCCCCACTCGAAGGGAAGGAGATCCACCCATCCACTGCCAGTCTCAATTAGAACTAACTTTGTCAAGGTCTCTTTAAGAGTCCCGTTCATTTTCTTTACTTGTCCGGAACTCTGGGGCCAGTAGGCATAGTGTAGCTTCCAATTTGTGCCCAGGGCCTTGTCCAATGCTTGTGAGACTGAACTCAAATGCGGGGCCATTATCTGACCCTATCGCCAGAGGCACCCCAAACCTAGGAATTATTTCCTCTAGTAGCTTTTTGGCTACCATCCTGTTGTCTCATGTTTGGTGGAGAAAGCCTCTACCCAGCCTGAAAAAGTATCCACAAAAACTAACATGTACTTGTGTCCATATTTTCCCTGTTTCATTTCTGTAAAATCTACTTCCCAATAAACTCCTGGTTCCCTACATCTCTCTCTTTTTCCCTCTCCCCATCCTGGTTCTCCTGCCTTTAATAAGCCTCTTTCCTTAGAAATAGTCCCATGTACATGGAGAGTAGCAAAGGCATATCTGTCCGTGTAGATGTTGGCGGCCTTACCCTTAGCCATCTGCAGTGCCCTGGTGAGCGCAATCAACTCCGCTTTTTGCACCGAGGTTGGGGAGGGCAGGGGCGCATTCCAGAGCTCCTGCTCAGGAGAGACCATCCCGGAGAGACCATCCCGGCCCCCCCGCATACCTTTTCCCATGGGCTATGTAGCTGCTCCTGTCTGTAGCACCGCCGGGGGCCGGAAGGTCACTTTCGGTTCTTGAGGAAGAGGACCTGATACCCTGAAACTTGAGCATTTGTCCTTGACCAGGGGGGCTGTAGCAGCAATTGTTCAGGTGAGTTGGTCCTGGAATCCTCCTGTGGGTCAGACCACTCAAAAGCAAAGAGGGGCTGAGACTCCCTTGCCAGAGGTATGCAGAAAAACACATCCTTGACAGGCGCCTGGGTGGCTCAATTGGTTAGGCGACTGTCTTCGGCTCAGGTCATGATCCCAGAGACCTGGGATCGAGTCCCACATCGGGCTCTCTGCTTGGCGGGAAGCCTGCTTCTCCCTCTCTCAATCCCACTTCTTGTGTTCCCTCTCTGGCTGTGTTTCTCTCTGTCAAATAAATAAAATCTTTAAAGAAAAAAAAAAGAAAGAAAAACACATCCTTAAGATCTAGGATGTTAGACACAGTTTTCTTGGGGCTCAGGAGGGAGAGTAGGGTATAGGGGTTAGGTACAGACGCATGGATATCTTCTGATCCCTTCCTTTGCTCCCCAGGGGAGGGGGTACTGCCGGATGTGAATAGCCATAGCGGTTGCTTTTCACTGTACCAGTACTGGAGGCCATCCCTCGGCCAGGCCAGCAGGTTTTTCTCTCCCCAGATTTCAGGAAACTTGACCTGCAGGGCTTGGAGAAAGCCTCCCTCTTCTGTCTCTTCCGGTTTTGAGACTGGCTCGTAAAGGAGGTGTTCATCCCCTGCTGCCACAAGCATCTGCACAGTGGGTTGCCCCAAAGTCTTTTTGTGCCATTTGCCCCTTGTACCCAGGTTTCCTCTCCAGATAATTTTTCCATAGGCCTTAGCAACAGTGAAAATTGGGCTCCAGTGTCCATAAAAAGTCAATTGATTTCTTTTTTACCTTAACTTTAACCCGAGGTTTGGGGGGCGAGGGTTTCAAACCATGGCCCTTTTAGTCTTTGGTGGCCAGTATTACTGCTTTTTTCTTAGGCCATTCCCTGGCCCAGTGTCTTTCCCCTTGCAGTAGGCACACGGATCTGAATCTAAGTCTTAGCTTTTGCTTTCTCTGCGCTTAAGCATTTCTTTCCATTGACCATCTCTTATCTGCCTTTTGTACCCCTGTTGTTGACCACCTCTTCTGCTATGCTTACTAATTCAGCCAAGTTTTCCTTATGTCTGGGGCTGACTGGCTAGTAAAGGCCAGGTTAATTGCTCTCTGGTTTTCGGGTGCCTCAGGGTCAATCAGACTGTACATTTTATAGGCTTCAATAAGCCTTTCCAGAAAAGCCCCTGGGGACTCATCCTTATCTTGAGTCACCACACTGATCTTAGATAAACTTATGGGCCTTCTTGCAGCCACCTGGAGTCCCCCCAACAGAGCCTGGCGGTAGAAATGGAGATTCTCCCTACCTCTACATGAATCTCCTTGCAGATGAAACTCAATTTGCAAGACATCACAATTGTAAAAACTCAGAAACAGACATTGCCAATGATCCAATTTGAGAGTTACCACAAAAGGATTGATAAGGAAGCTTCATTATTTTATGACACACAACATTTTAATAGAACATGTAGGGATGATCTTGTACTAGTACATTAAAACTTCAGGTAGGACACATTACCTCCAAAATAGTTATAGCACCGATTTAAATGTAACCCAAGACTTCTCATTTGTTTAACAGTACTTCCCAAGTGATTTGGCAAACTAAATAAAAGACCTAATAAATTAAGAAGACTTCATTTATGATTTAAATCTTGGGAAGTATGGTAAAACCTTAGAGTTTTAAAGCACAAGCCTAAATAGGATTAAATGTAAATCACAGAAACTGGTTTCTCCAGCAGGCAAAGAGAAACCCTATTTACATTTTCTTATCAAGAGCAGACCAACAATTGGAGAAAACCTTGCCCTTTGAACAAAGAGAAAGCAGTTTCAATCTTATACTTTAAAACCCGTTCATTTCAATCTTTGCCCATACCGACCACATTTCATATTCTGTTCCACAGTTTTCCCTCCACAAACCTTTATACAACTTTCCTTTGCATTCGGATTTTGTCCCATGCTATTTCTTTCCAAACAACCATCTCATTTAGGACAAAACTACCTTCTTTTACCTTCAACAAAAATGCATTCCCGTTCTTTATCCTTTTTACAAATCTCCTAGTTTTCCACATACAGAGTTGCTTCCCTTTTTTTTCATCAGTCTTAGTTACAGTTAGCAGAACTATTCATTCTTTAGAAACCTTAATCTCCAGTGAAGACCAAGGAGTAAACAATTGTAAACTGTTACATCAGAAGTTAGTTTTCTGCGTTGGGCCACCCACCCGAGCCTCCTGCTTGCGCCAGGCTGAGCCGCCAGGGCCCGGGGAGGCTCCGCCGCCGCCGCCGCCGCTGCAGCGGCATTTTCAGCGTCATGGTCCTGGGCGCCCCGGGAGCCTCTGGCGCCGGCTCCAACACCCGTGCTTGGCCCACCTTGCCTCAGCCATGGCCGTTTTGCTCCCGCAGGCCTACGGGCACCCGGGCGCAGCTTCCCGCGGATTGGCGGGCCCTGGACCTCGGTACAGCACCTGACAGCTCAGAGTGCTGCTGCCTCTCCAGCCATAAGTACACAATCTAGGACAGTGTGTTCACTGGGCTTCCCTCCCATTGTGAACAGTGTCACAGACAAAGGGTGGGGTACTCTCAGATGCTGTCCAGCTCGCGTCCCTCGGGGGAACTTTGGGGTGTCTTAGCTAAGGTCTATCTGTATAAACCCGGCTCAGGTTACCCCCATGGGAGTAAATGACCGTTATGCCATATGACGCCAAGACAGTCGGGGTGCAGCCCACTCAGACTCTGTAGCCGAAGCGGTGGAGCCGTACAGACACACTCACACAGTCAGGCACTCTTCACATTCAGACAGTTTGTACACCTGGGTGCCCCTGACTAATGGGAGGAGATCAGGCTTGCCTTCCCTCAAACAGGACAAGTCTTTGAACATAACTGCCTAGGCTAGGGGACTCAAACCCCTGGCGACTGCCTAGCCCAGGGGGACCCCAAAACCCCTGGAGGTGGAAGGTTTTTTTCTCGGGGCCATCCCACGTTATAGGTTGGCCATTCTGACATGCAATAAGTCTGGAATCTCCCTTTCCTTATGTCTGTTCAAATTATGAGCCCTTTTCTTAATGTCCGAGAAGTGGGAGAGTATAAGAGACAGTGGGGTGATTTGGGACTGCTCCATTTCAATCCACACCAAGACACAAACAGTTAAGATGATTAACAAGCACACAGTAACACAGACAAATGTTCTGGTGCGGCCGCAGAGACAAAACTGAAGGTAAAATGAAGGGCAGGCTGTCCTTAATGGCAGCCAGCCCTTCTCACAGATGAGGACTCCGTCCTCCAGGTGGGGACAAGGGACGTCTCCCAAGACCCCTGGTCGACGGCTCGCTAGTGTGTCTGCTTAAACCAATGCCAACCCAAATACAGGTTGGAATTCCTACAGGTACAGGATAGAGCTCTCAGAAAATATGTGTGCAAAAAGTAGAAGTTATTCACCACGAGTGGGACCCTCTAGGTGGGATCCTGGGGGGGTGTCTCTCGAATCCCGGACGAGCCCACAAATAATACTAGGGTCCATTGGTCAAAGGAATGAGGTTGATACAAAAGCAAAGGTCAAGCAAAGCTTTATTTCGCACCAAGCATCTGAATTTTACTGGCCCCAGGCCAGGGTCTCTTTTCTCCGGGGAGAAAAGGACCACGCCTGACTTCTCAGGCCAGCTTTTATAGGTATCTCCTCAAATCACAAGCTGACTAGGGTCACATCTGCACTGGAGCTGACCCACTCACGTGGCTTGCCTGAGTTAATTTGTGCCTCCGTGGGCCCTGGACCCCAGAGATGGCGGTACCTGAGCATTCCCATCCGACCCCGAGTTCTGGTAATGGGCTGCCCATTCTTAGTTTGCATCTAAATACTTCACCTGGACACTTCCGGGAAGGGAGATTAAAGGAGTTACTAATTGGACATCTCCCCCAACCTGGCTCGCCTTTGTTTTCCAGGGGCCATTTGTCCATAACGCCTGGAGCTGTTTTTCTGAGTAAACAGGATGGTGGCTTGGATTCCAAAACTGGACCTTACAGTCCCATGCCATTTTTTCCCAAACAACCATCTCATTAGGACAAAATTACCTTCAGCAAAAATGCATTCCCATTTTTAATCTTTTTTACTATCCACATACAGAGTTGCTTCCCTTATTTCCATCACTCTTTGTTACAGTCAGCAGAATTTTCCACTTCCAGCCACCAACCCGAGGCTCCTCAGCCACCGCAGCGATGCTTTTGGCATCATGGGCTCAGGCACCCCGAGAGCTTCTGGCGTGGGCTCCAACACCCGCTCATGGCCCATCTCGCCTCAGCTGTGGCCGTTTCGCTCCCGCGGGCCTAGGGGCCCCCGGGCGCAGCTTCCCACCGGTCGGTGGGCCCCCGTGGCCAAGGCACTGTGCCTGACAGCTCAGAGTGCTGCTGTCTCTCCGGCGATAAGCACTCAGTTTAAGACAGTGGATTCACTGGACTTCCCTCCCATTGTGAACGGTGTCACAGACAAAGGGTGGGGTACTCTCAGATGCTGTCCAGCTCGCGTCCTTCATGGGAACTTTGGGGTGTCTTAGCTAAGGTCTATCTGTATAAACCCTCAATGAGGTTCCCCCCCATGGGAGTAAATGACATTTATGCCAAATGATGCCCCACGAGACTCAGGATGCAGCCCATTCAGACTCTGTAGCCAAAAAGGTGCAGCCGTACAGACACACTCACACATTCAGGCACTCTTCACCTTCAGACAGGTTGGACAACCCCCTGGATACCCCCTGACTAATGGGAAGTGATCAGGCTCCCCTTCCGTCAAATAAACATGACTGCCTAGGTGAGGGAACTGAAATCCCTGGTGACTGCCTACCCCAGGGGGACCCCGAACCTCCTGAAACCACAGATGGGGATTTTCTCAGTCCCCTGGTCATCGAGAGGGCTTACAACCCCCTCATGACCACAGATGGAGGGATGAGGCATCCGGCCCTCAGAAGCTATACTGCATCCAGTTTCTCCCCCGGTGGGCCACCCTGGAGCTCTGCAAAAA
>PITA01008591.1:0-83380 GCA_004023965.1 Spilogale gracilis | reverse complement strand
AAAAAAAAAAAAAAGAAGAGAAGAATATAATAGTAATTTTAGGGTTGACAGGTCAAAAGTACAATTTAGAGGATGTTAGTAGTATCAATAAGTAGTTTTCTCAAAAAAATTATCTGTATTATTTTAGGATTTACCAATGAGGGCTTCCCTTCTTCTTTGGGTTAGACCCTACTTTGATGCATTTAGCCCCCATTCAAGAATTTCAGATCCCCATAATGGCTAAAAAAACAGGGAAATTAACATAAATAATGTGTAATGTGACTCTTTGTGGGAAAAATAGTTATTGGGATATTGAGAGTATAATATTTACAATGATCAATTGTAGTATTGCTAAAGCTCTAGAGAAAGTTGTTTGCAGCAGAAAATTCATATCCTTGGAGTATTAAAGTATTAAACCTCATACCTTTTTGAGGCATTAATAAGAGACAAAGAAAAATTAATTTATTAATTCACATTCTTACTGGGTATGACTGTATGGCCATGTTCCAGGTACTAGAGACGCGAAAATCTCTGTCCTCTTGGGAATTTAACCTATGGACTTGGAAATAAGAGAATCTAAAGACTAGGCAGATGTAGGGGCATCTGGGTGGTGCAGTCAGTTGAGTGTCCGACTTCATGATCTCAGGGCCGTGAGATTGAGCCCTGTCTGTGTCTGCTTGAGGATTCTCCCTCGCCCTCTCCTCCAACCTGTCCCTCAAATAAATCAATCAATCCAGAAAAAAGAAAAGAGCATACAGATATAAGCTATTTGCCAACGTAATTAATAAAAGAGAAAATGAAATTGTTAAATAATTTAGAAAATACAATAGAATGAAAATGATAAATTATGAGAGGATACTTGCACTAATAAATATGAAATCTAGACAAAATGGACATCTTTTATATATATATGACATATATGTAATGTATAATATATATTGTCCCATTGAATGTAAATGATAGAAAATTCTAATTGGACCAGTAAATGGAACTAAAAACACTGTTAAAATAAACCTTTTTTAAAAGCCAGTAGGACATATATTCTAGACTGTTTTTTGAGTACAGACCTTGTTCAGGCCATTTGCCCCCCCCTGGGAACAGTGATGAACCAGATTGCCTTGCCTGTGCTTTTCTTATTCACATTCCACTGAGACAGTCCTTCAGGAGAGAGAATTCCTGTGCTCTACACATTGTCTCAGAGCTTGGAAGAAGGACAGCTTCTCCAGAAGTCATGATTCTGGAACTGTCCCCGTTGTCCCATGTGAGTTCCAGTCACCACTTTGTGACTTTGACAAGATGTTTAAACTTTCTAAATCTTAATTCAACTTCCATTGGTTAAATGTTATGTCATGAATGTTTTTCATTCATCAAGCCACTTAAAATACCTGCTGTGTACCAAAAATCCATGCTAACTTATGGAGCATACAGATCATAAAACACAAAACCAAACCAAACTGACATTCCTGTCATCAAAGATGTACAACCAGTAAGGAGATGGAGAAACCCACAGCGAAGTATGACACAGGGTCTTGAGGACGGACCTAGAGGAAGTCAAGGTGTTTTGGGGTACTGCGTTTGATGGGGGTGTTGGGGGGGCCGCATTACATGCGACTCGGGTGATTCGCTCTGTTGAAGCAGGGCCCGGCTTGGAAGACCTCTCCCTTAGTAGGTGAGAAGGGGAAGAGAGGGCTTTCTGAGGCAGAGGAAGTAGTGCATCTGTATGTCCTGACCCTTAGCAGAGACTGACATAATGACACATATAAAGTACTCTTGAAATATTTGTTGGAAAAAAACTATTTTTTCATGATAAGATTTTGGTTAATTAAACTTTTGCTGTTTTTACAGTTTTTTTCTTTTATTCCTGGTGTTTTACTGCTATACATAACATACTTTATAATATTATCATTACAGTTTTTCATGTTTATCTATAAGAGTTGTTTGTAAAAGCTGAAAACCTTTCAAACTCAAATTTTTTTGATTCATAAAATAAATTCATAGATAGCTTTTCACATATTGGTGTTAAAAACCAGTGTTACAGCAAGTACTTTAAAGTAAGTGCATGACGTTCTTCAACTGCACAGTAAACTTCAGTAGGTTAATTTTAAGAATCATGCAGAGTTAGTTCTCGCTTTAAAGTTCCAGGTGAGGTGGGGGCCAGTTGCTTCTGGCCATCTGCATAGGTCTAAATTCATTTACTGTCCACTGCCATCTAGTGTCTTGTGAGAAAACTAACTCAATGGTAAGCCTAAATAATACACTTTAAAAGTATTTCTAAAATTTAACTGATTGTGAGTTGAAACCTTAACCTATGAAAAATGAAGTTTCCTGAATAAAGAGGTCTTTGAATTGTTTATGGGAAGGGAGACGAGAGCGATGTCTACAACCTGACCTGTCTACTGAATTGATGTCAATGAACCAGATTTTCCCATTTCATCAAAAAGTCATGTTTTTTCAATAAATTGAGATAGTCTTTTCTATTGTTCACTTTCCACCAAATCTTTTTCTCCTAATTTGCTTTGTTATCATTTGAATGCTTTTTTGATGGCTTCGTTGAGTCAACCCACTGGTCATGCCTACTGTTGCCAACCTTACCTACTTTAAATCCCTCACGCTGGAAATAAGTATTAAAAATTGCCGTTATTCCAGAAATAATGGGTAGTTCATAATGGGTTTCTTTGGAAAAATTGAAGAAGCTGATTTGTCCTCTCCCACTTCGTGGCCAGTCTCTTTGAGGGTCCTAGGCAGGGGAGGGCTAACTGCCCCTGTGAGAGCCCTCAGAGGAGAAGAAAGACCAACAGCAGGATTTATCAAGTTGCATGTTTTAAACGCTGGTGATTTTTTCTCTGGAAAGAGTAGAGGTGGTTGAGGTTCGAAACTTTATATCTTTTCCTTGTTTTTCGTTGTTTTTATCTCTAGCCCCTAAAATATGTTTGCACTAATAAAAGTTTTCATAGATGATACAGCGTCAGAGCAGGAATTAAGTTTAGAGACTCAGTTCAACATTACATTTTATACATAAATGGTATATTGTAAGTGCATGCATGGTAGTCTTAATACATTCTAAAATACTGTGTAGTGATATTTGATAAAAAGCAGCTTCCATTCACCCCCCCTATAAAACAGTGTATTTTTCATCTTCATAATCTGAACATCCCAGTGAAAACCCTTATATCAAAAATCATAATGATTTTTTTAAATAAAGTTATTCTATGAGTCACTGAACTCTAGCTCAGAAACTAATAATACACTATATGTTAATTGAATTTAAATATTTTTTTAAAAAACAATAAAAATGAAGTTACTATTTCCTCTGTAAGGTTCCTGAGATTTTACTTATGCCCATTATTGGTTAATTCAGTAATGCAGCCCCTCTGCCAATGAAAGATCCAAAGTATATCTTATCAAATAAACTGTGACTACTTTGAAACATTAAGAACTGAAGCAAGACTTGCCTTGTCAGGTCACAGAATGTGCTACAAGTTTGTAGTCATCACACAGTGTGGTGGGCTGACCAACTCACTGGTACAGGATTGTGAATTCAGAAACAGACCCACGTATTCTCAGAGATTGAGCGTGTGGTGAAGGCAGTCGCTTAACCAGTGAGGAGTGACATTTCAGTATGCAGCTGTCCAGCTGATGATTTCTGGAGAGTAAACAAGAGTGGGCATAAAGAATCTTCCCCATCCCTTGAGTACATGTAAAATTCAGCCTCTAATTTAGAGGATTGTTACTGACTTTTTCCACTTGAGGTAATAGCTGCCAGTGAATGTAAATGCAAAGATCATGAAGAACATAAGGAACATGCTACTACTGAACACAGAATTCACACCCGTGTTGATCTTCAATCCGAAATGGACGTTACGAAGTGAACCTTTGCACAGGGAATTGTAGGGAGTGAAACACAGAAACAAAATAGGGCAGGAAATCCCTAATGCAGAGGGGGAAAGGTGAAACCCAGTCAAAAAGAGCTATCAGTCCTAGGTCAGTCTTCATTTTCCCTTCCCACCAGAGAGTTTGGCCTTCATTTGATGATTTATTCAGTACTCTTAACACTCACCTCCAGCTCTCATTTGGAAACGTTTCTATTTGATGAATATGAACAAAAATCATAAGGTAATTGGTAAAACAAAGATAAAGTTTCCACAGTAAAGAAGGACTTATTTTTTGGTAACTGTTTCTTACCCACAAGTTTTTCAGATTCAATCAAGTAGTTGGAAGATTTCCAAACCTTTTATTGTCAGCAAGCCTAATATATAGACCAGCTTTCCGTGTACCCTAGTGTTCACTAAGATGAACCATCTATTATGAACCATCATAATAGATGACGGTTCACTCATCTATTTCTCGTGCCTCATAGAGAAACCCTACATAGAGGGAATAAATAAATATTTTGTAATATTACATAAATGGTCTCTTAATAATATAGGATTGTATAAGCTATTCTTTTGTTACTGATTTTTGAAGGTTAATTATAACTTGTAGATATTATTAAATCTTGTCTTGGGGCACCTGGGTGGCTCAGTGTTAAACATCTGCCTTCAGCTCAGGTCATGATCCCGGAGTCCTGGGATCGAGCCCCACATCAGGCTCCCTGCTTAGCAGGGAGTCTGCTTCTCCCTCTCTTACTCACTCTGCTTGTGTTTGCTCTCTCGCTGTGTTTCTCTGTCAAATAAATAAACAAAATCTTTAAGAAAAGAAAAGAAAAGAAAAATCTAGCCTTTAAGGGTATATAGCAAAGTCATCCAAAAAAGATGTCTGTTATAGATCTTTAAACAACAAACAAAGCCAAAGACTATTTAAAAAAAAAAAAAAATCCAGGGCGTCTGCCTTTGGTTCAGGTCGTGATCCCAGGATACCGGGATCAAGCCCCACATCAGGCTCTCCACTCAACGGGGAGTCTGATTCTCCCTCTACCTCTGCTGCCCCCTGCTTGTGCTTGCTCTTCCTGTCAAATAAATAAAATCTTTTAAAAAAAAAACCAAAGAAAATCCAGAGAGCCTGCTGGGCTCTTGCTCCACCCTTTACCTTCCGTCAGGGTCCCAGGAAGTTCTGTAGGGGCAAGGCAAATCCCTGAGTTCCGTTCAGGCTCATTTCCTGCATTCTGTCTTTGGGAAAGAAAGAGAACATTGCTCAACATCCTTCTTGTGATGAACTTTCTCATAGTTTGAGAAAATCATTCTCAGTTCTCATTTGTCTTCAGCTAAATATACCACATCCTTTACCATTTTTCTTGCAATCATCCCTTCTTCCTGTTCTTGAATAATTCTGCTCTTCTCTCATGTGGCAGTGATAAACACTAAATCTAATCAAAGTCTTAACTTCATCTCCGCCATATGCATATTGGTGTGTAATGGAACCACAGTAAATTTAAAACTGGTGACATGAATTCTAGCCTCTTTAAAAACAAATAAGGTGGAATTGTCATTTGCTATCTTCTATGTAGTTAAATTTTAAAAATCCTGTTAAAGCATAATAAACATTTTTAACTTACTCTCTTAAAAAGAATCATTTAAAATGTACTTCTCACAGCCATTGATTATACTTAATTACAAATGCTATGTAAGCACAGTCCTGATATAGATATATGTGTGAATAAAATATTTTGAACTTAGCTTCTAATCTGTAAGTAGTGATGATTTATTTAAAGCAGCTGGGGATGCACCTGTCCTCTGCTTTCCTCCCCGTCTCCCCTACTCCTAGCTGATGGAAGGAACTCCTTTATAGGCTTTACTCTCATGTGATAGTAAGATTTTGTAGGAAGAAGGGGTTCTCTGACATTACAGAGCTTGAAAACCATGTATCTAATAAGTGTATAATTATATCCGATTCAATGTCTTCAGCTAGAATTTGTTTAGTAATAGCAAGTATTAGTAGGAACTTGTGTAGCTTAAGAGGATTATCTAATCTTACTGCTTCAGCCGTCTTCAGGCTATAACAGTCCGATTTAAGGTAAAAGTAAAGTGCTGGGAGAATTTACCTGAACTTTAATATGTTTCAAATAGAGTAGATAATCAGAGTACGATTATGCCAAAATATTACCCCCAATCTCTAGGTGATTTGTTTTGATTAGCAATTCTTACTTAGTAGAAATTCATTTAAAATACTGGATTTAGTCAAAATAACTGATCAGGGGCGTCTGGGTGGCTCAGTTGATTAAGCGACTGCCTTTGGCTCAGGTCATGATCCCGGAGACCTGGGATTTGGGATCGAGTCCCACATCGGGCTCCCTGCTCGGCGGGAAGCCTGCTTCTCCCTCTCTCACTCCCCCTGCGTGTGTTCCCTCTCTGGCTGTGTTTCTCTCTGTCAAATAAATAAAATCTTAAAAAAAAAAAAAAAACTGATCATATTTTAAAAAAATTATCTTAAAATAGTTTCAGGACTTACCTTCCCACCTAATCATTTGAAAGGGAAAGATGCATCCAGATTGTCCAAAGTGTTTTGGATTTTTGCTATTACTAATAATAAATTTGCCTAGTAATAGCAGGTATTAGCAGGGACATGTGTAGTGTAAGAGGATTATCGAATCTTAAAAAGATTTGTAATGAAAATGAAGACTATAACCAAATCAATTTGACTTGTCGCCCCTGACCCTGCCCCAATCAATGTCTGTCCCTAAGGGGGGGTTGGGCCGATGGCGCTCTTGACAGCACCTTGACCGCAACGACAAGTTTTTTTTTTTTTCCATTTTATTGTTTCCTATGTATCAAAGTAGGAGGTTATTTTAAGAGTTTTTTTCGGCCTAGGCATTCACTGAAGTCCTATATCTAGCCTGTATTTTGTGTCCTGTTGGGAATATGAGCGAGCATTTCACCTCACATACCCGTTTGATAAAAGCACTTTTCCTCATTTTCTGCCCCTCTTCGTTGGCTCAGATTACTTATGACTGATAAGTAATATCTAAGAGTCTTTCTGTAGCACCAAGTACAGGGAGGTCTATAAAACGTGTTCTTTCTTCTTGCCAGAGTCTCTGCGTGTTCACTCCACCTGGAATCAAGGAAGGAAAGCCCCGCCTCATCCCTGCTGGGCCCATTGCCCAGGGTACCACCATCTCTGCCTACGTGGCCAAGTCCAGAAAAACATTGCTAGTGGAGGACATCCTGGGGGTAAATGGCTTTTTACTCTGTGATACTTGTAACCTGATGCATTTATTTTATAAAGATGACATATCATTTTGATGTTATGATTCATACCATTTTATAAAAGCCTTAGAGTAAGATACAGATCAATAAATGAGTTTGTATGTAAACTAAAATTTGTCCTCAGAAAAATCATACCTTAAATACCCACTGAGAGCTAGATTTGAACAGTTCTTATTTCAACACATACCAGTATAGTTAAACATAAAATGTATGTTTTTTTTTTTTTAATGTAAACTAAGTGATCACTGTTCCGTGGTATATATCCTAGCAGGACGGCTATGAGTGAGTTAGCTAATGCTGTGGGCATGCTACCCCAGGCTTTAGTGGTATCCCCCAACAACCACCTGTGGTTTCTCATGAGGCTGTGGATTGGGCCATTTTGCTGATTGGGCTGTATTCAGCTGGGCTTGCTTATGCATCTGAGAGGAACTGGCCCTCACTTAGCAGTTGGCTGGCCTCAGAGGGCCTCCTTTCTCTTTGTTCACCACTCCTCCTCCTCCCCACCCCTAAGTAAAGCTGGCCTGGAATGTTCTCATGATGGTGGAGAGGTTCCAGAGAATAAGTGAAACATGCAAGTGAGTTTTCAAGACTCTTCTTTCATCTAACCTACTTTGCATTAGCCAGAGTAAATCATATAAGCAAGCCTAGGTCAGTATTGGAAGACAGTGACGAAGGACACGGGTGTGGGAAATGTGACAGTCTTCTACACTATATGTGAGCACTGGAATGAGATGTGACTATGTGAGCTTAGATTTTAAAACTGACAAGTATGCAAACAACTACAGCGGTATGATGGCATTGCTCTGGAAAAGTGCTAAGCTGGAGTCATGAGATCTGGGTTTTAATTCTCGTTTTGCCACTGATTTTCTGTATAGATAGAGATACACATGAAGAAAGTTACAGAAAGACTAGGTTTTCATTATAAGATAATTATGTGGGGCGCTTGGGTGGCTCAGTCAGTTAAGCCTCTGACTTCTGGTTTTGGCTCAGGCCACGATCTCAGGGTCCTGAGATTGAGCCCCACATCGGGCTCTACACTCAGCCTGGAGTCTGCTTGAGAGTCAATCAATCTCTCCCTCTCTCTCTCTCTCTCTCTCTCTCTCACTCTCTCATTCTCCCTTTGCCCCTCCCCCCGCTTGTGTGCTCGCGCTCTCGCTCTCAAATAAATAAAAAGTTTTTACAAAAGGTAAATATGTGACAAGGTAGAAATGCTAACTACCACCACAGTGGCAATTATTACAATGTATAAGTACGTCGAATCAACAGTTTTATACTTAAACTTACATAATGTCATATGTCAGCTGTATCTCAAATTTACAAAGTATTTAAAGTAGATTCTATACAAGTTGTCATTTGACAATATTGTGTTGTACATGCAGACTTTTGGAAAATCTGTAAATGACAAATACATATTTGTCCTGTTCTTGATTTATGAAAAACTTCCTACAGACAACAGAAACAGAATAAATAGAAAGGGTGCTTTGGTGTCAATTCATTGAATTTCCCAATATTCCTTTGAGTGATTTGCTAAGCTAGAAAGTTAAAAAGAACCAATTGCATTTTTCACAAGTAATTGATAATTATTGGAAGATCTGAATACTTAATGTGAGCCTTTGAGAGGTAATCAGAATGATCATTAACATACACTTCTGTATTATTCCAACCTTAAAAGTAGAAGGGAAACGATTTTTCTAGATATCCCTTCCTTCATGTGTTATCTGTATGCCAGTAAAGCCCTTAGAGTGCCAGCACACAGAAGGTGTGGCCCAAGTATGTGTCAGCCATCGTAATTACTTTCATTAGCTCATGAAATTAATGTATAGTCATCGCTTAACTAAATTCTACTGCACAGGGTTGAAGAAACCGTAAAGCAGCGTGTACGTCCTGGTCTCATGTTGCCGACGACGAGCGTTTCCTTAAATGTGGTTCATAGTGTCCATTGTCATTCTGTTTTCCTTTGAAAAGGACTGCCTATTTTTTGTTACAAGTATTGGGTGATTTTTGGCAGAAATAAGAATCTTAACATAATGATTTCATATCTTGTTCTCCTTTGATTTTTCAGGATGAACGATTTCCAAGAGGTACTGGACTGGAGTCAGGGACTCGCATCCAGTCTGTTCTTTGTTTACCCATTGTCACTGCGATCGGTGATCTGATTGGGATCCTGGAGCTGTATCGGCACTGGGGCAAAGAAGCCTTCCGTGTGAGTCACCAGGAGGTGAGGCTGCCTGCTGAGGATACTCGGTGGTACTGTCCAGTTAATGCGTGAATGAACGTTTAAAACCACGGTTTGCTTAACAGTGTTTGACGGTTTTTAAAAACCTTTATTTTTGTTTTGTAGTTACTTAGAAACTGATTTAATTAGAAATGTAGTAATTTATTTTAGCAAGAATCCATTCTGACAATAAAAATAGAAGTATGCCATATTGTGAATCAAATAAAGTAGTAGGATGACTTTGGAGAGCTTTCATATTCTCGTTGTCTATGTTTTTTTTTTTAATGTCCTCTTCCTAGAGGATATCCTGAACAAAGATTCCGGCATCACGCTGGGAGACGATGAGTTCCATGCTCTATTCCCTGAATCAGAACTGGCTCGTTAATCCTAAAGCCCGATACTACAGCGACCTGTCCCTCCCCGTGTGCAGATGCCCAGTCCCTGTGCGGACCTGTACTCTCCTGCTCGCTCCCTCCAGCCACACTGGGCCCTCGAGCAATGCTGGCTGGCTTCTGCACAGAGCCTCTGCTTCTGCTCACCCTCTGCTTGGATTGTGCATGTCCTCCTTGTCCCCTCCCCAGCCGCCTCCTTCCGGAGTGTGCTCACATGCCTCCGTGTCGGGGAGGAGGCCTTCCCTCAACACTGAGGGTACCTCCATGTTCTGCCTCTGTTTCTCCGTAGCCCCTTGTCACCAGCTAAGACGTCCCTTCTTCTCTTTCTTGTCTTTCTGTCCCCTTCATGATGGCGGTGGAGCCAAGAGGCACCTAGTGAATGAGGAGCAAATGAATAGTAAAAGAAGTAGAGTAGCTAGTAATTGCAGAATTTGTCAACAGAATTTTAGGAATATGTCCTCATTTTAGTAAAGTACGATGGTTGAGGCCTTTTTAGTAGTATTTTTGTTAAACTAAAAAGCAATTATGTGAAAATCGTTGGATGGTAGCTCTTGCTTTGTATCCAAAGTGAAGAGGAACGAGACCATTAAACTCAGTTATAAAGGGGCGGGAAATGTAACAGAGAAATCTTGCACCTATTTGATTCTCTGTGTTTGGCAAGATATTCTAATACTCAGTGGCCTCAGAAAATCCTTCGTATACCTATGTGCTAGAGTCTTTTGCCAGGATGTCTGCATGTGACTGATCAAAATGTGTTTCATCCTCTGTTTATAGGTTGCAACAGCAAATCTTGCCTGGGCTTCCGTGGCGATACATCAGGTGCAGGTGTGCCTTTGGGGTGTTTTTAGGGCCCCCCTTAGAGAGGAGTTGTGTAAGGTGTAGCCACTGGGAGACGGAGGGGGTTAATAAGTGACTCTCGTGTGTTATTATTGGATATGTAGGTATTTTGTTATTTCTAAAATTTTGTGTCTATTCACTTATAGTTACTTATCCCTGCCTTAAATATCTTGCAGTTATTTTTATATATTTATATGTAATTATAAATCATTTATGCAGTAAATGGTATATGTCCTCTTATGGCTTTTGTTTTCCACTGAAAGCGAAGGAGTGGTCTCCTACCGGCAGTAGCACTGATTGCATATTTTTATGACTCCATTTCCTAAATTAGAGCACCCTTTAAGCTAAATGATACGTGAAAACTTTCATCTCAGATCTAAAATACCTGGTTCTCTTGAAAATATGATCTAATTTAAAAGATGACGAACTTTATCATGTTTCCTGGCAACTAGGGTGCACGGGTCAGGGACGCAGGAGCTTTGTGTCCTCCACTTCTTTTCACTGTTGTTTCGTTTTTTATGTCCATTTCAGCATACTCAGGTTGTGTGATGGGAGGAGGTAAAGTATAGAGTTACAGGGTCATAGTATGAGGAGCAGGGACCCGCCACAGCTGACCCTGTGCAGTGGAGTTGGTGCCCAAGGGTCATTTCTTCAAGTGTAAAGTAGTTTTAAAGAGCAACTGTGGAGGTAGACTATCTGGATCTGAATGTTGGCCCCGTGGCCTAGTGACTCTGGAGCGGGAGCATGATTCTGAACTTCTTTATGCTTCAGGAATAAAACTAAATCCCAAATCTCTAGTGTTTAGTGATGATTAAATGAGCCGGTGATTCTAAAGCGCAGAGAACAGAGCTTAGCACAGTTCAGCGTTCAGTAAAGATGACCTGTTACTAATAGTATCCCTGCTGTCCACGCAGTGAGTGTGTTAATGTCTTTTGAAATAAAATAAGATAACTGGTATTCAGGATTTGCTATTTTACATAAGCAGGAGTCTCGTAGGATTAATAGCCATTATTTTCTCTGGCAGGTATGCAGAGGCCTTGCTAAACAGACGGAATTGAATGACTTCCTACTTGATGTATCGAAGTAAGTGTTGGTTTCTGTGGTTGCAGTAGGTCTTCTTGACCAGTGTTTGGAGTTATTAAGTGCAGGCTCTGACGGTGACAGGCCCCCACTGTCCACTGCAGTCAGGAAGGAGTCTGGTAATCGAGGCTCGTATCTTGGACCATAAAGTTACATTCTCAGCCGGGTTCACTCTACAAGTGAAGGACTGCAGATATCTATGTGATAACGTTAATTTGCAACTTGCTGCCTGTTTTCTAAATTAACCCACTAGAGAATGTTAAACACACTAAGTGTTTCTATTTTTGTAGGAAAAATGTGAGAACAGTAGAATAAGGGAAATCTTTTTGTTTATTACTTTCCAAAAAGTCCTCTCTGGCATTTTTGCAAATGTCAGTAAAATAAACCATATTATCAATATTATTATTTTAATTTTCCCATGTATGGTAGCTCAGATATCATTTTAGAGAAAATGTTCCATTTCCCTGAAATTTGACCTAGAAAAACCTCCTTGGGCTGGCAGTGGAAGCAGTTATAGATACATAGATATTTATTAAGTTCGAGGTTCATCACTGGTTTTGCCTGCTACAAGGAAGATTGTCCGTGGATCTGACCCATCTACTGAATTGCTGAAATCTAGAATAATGCCCCAGGATGTAGTCACCTCAGGGTTATGTCCCCTGGCAATTTAACAGAGGAATAGCTGTCCTTTCACCAGCAGCAGCTCTGACCATATTCTCTCTTATAGGTGACTTTGGCAACACTTAATAACTTATCATTCACAGGTGTTATAATCCCATCCCTAATGAGTCTGGAGTTACTGCTTTGTGTTACATGTATTTCTTGAAATATGAAGTTAGAGAAGCATGAGAGGGAAAATACTCTTATTTGACCCTGTACACCAGCTATGTCTCTGAGAGAGAATTCAACAGTGTCTCTGCGACACAGAATATTACTACTTTGGAACGCATAGAAAAGGAAGCTGTGCACCTTGTTCTGCTAACCCATTTGAGTGTCTTGGGAGTCTTCCCCATCCGGGTAGATCCCTGTAAGCCTCTCCCCCAGGGGAAAGCCATTGGACTTTACCAGCTTCCTTGCTGTACATTCCTCAGTGCACAGAGGGATTAAGCAAGTCTTGCTGGCTCCAAGCTGAAGAGGAAATGTTGTCTTCTCAAAAAAAGGCATTATTTATTGCTATTAAGTCATCTCAATTCTGGGTACATTGCTAAATTCACAGGAAACTAAAGTGAAAGCAGTACCTTGCCAATAGATCCTAGATTAACATAGTCCCTGAAGTACATGCTCACTGATTCATCTGTTTATCAGGTTTACATTTTAGTGTAGGTGTCTCCCAAAAACCTCCCAAAAATTTACCTGCTATTTATAATCATGAAATATCATTTACTTACGCAAAGTCAGTAGGCTATTATCATTTCTTGTATTCTGATATTTCTGCTCAAATGAATTACATTGCTTTCTCAGTACAGTTCAACTCACTTTTTAACATTCCAGTTTTTCAGTGATAATTTACATTTAACTATATTAACGAGATTTAGCAAATTTAAATATTTTTATATCAGATACTCATGAAAATATTAAATATGGTGAGCCCAATTTTATCCCTTCATAGTTTTAGTTAAATGCTACAAACTTTCTCTCAAAATAAGTACTTACCAATAAAATAATTACTTAATTCATCCTCTGAAACTACAGACTTCACACCAAAGTTAATGATAAAGTTTCATTTATCTCTCTAAAGTAGTGTTATTGGTTGCTTCCACAAAAGGACAGAAGTCAACATATATCTGTATTTTTTTGCTTAAATGTACACAAAAATGGGAAATGCCTTTATTTTAATATGTTCTGTGTTGTTATTTAATTACCAGTTTCATGTTCCTTTTTTCAGGACATACTTTGATAACATTGTCGCAATAGACTCTCTACTTGAACACATAATGGTAGGTTGCTTTTTATTTTGAAAATGATTGTATTTAACCCTTAGATTCATGTCCTAATACATGGTGGAATATTTTCATGTATTAAATGTATAAGCTGTTGTAAATACGATGAAAAGAAGGTGCTTAGTGAGCGGAAGTGTTGCTTTGATTTATTTGTCACTTTTGATTAATTTTGGCAGCGTTTTCAATAACTTTTGGAAAAATACCTGAGTTTTTCACTGTTTAGTGGCGTACCAACTACATTAGGAATTCCCAACTGACTCCTTGATCTTAAGATCCATTCTGTTTAGTTTTAATCTTAATTATTCCTCTCCATCTGGAACACTAATAGGCACTTGGAGCTGAAAGCCATAAGAAGTAGAGTTTTATCCGTATTTTCTAATGTTGCTGCTTTGATATTCTGGCGAGACTGGATTAAAGAAGTGGCTTCCAGCCAGAGTGACCTGTGTGTCCACACCGTGGGCGGTCAGGCTCGCTTGGTACCGCTCCGGCCCTGTTGCATGCTCTGATACAGGTTCTTTGCCTTCCCGTTTTCCTGGTCTTTTCTCAGAAGGTCATAACCCTGTGCAGTAAGTTATAGGCTTATAGACTTCTCTCCAGGCTTCATGGTGCACACTCACGTGTTTCCCTTGGATATCATGGCAGGCGAGTATGAAGTGTGATATGCTCAGTGTCTTGTGGAGACAGAAAGCTTGTGAAGGGGATGTAGTAACATTAGGGGTTATTTATTGCTCTCAGCCCATTCTTTATATAATTATACTGCTGGTTTTATTTGGGTGAAAAAGAATACTTAATTGCATAGTAAAAAGGAATTTGCTTATGACAAAATTTAAAGAGTTTGTAAAGAAGTGAAAAATATTTTAAAATACTGTAAAAATATAAATATATGGATTGATGTAGCTTAACTAGGAGTATAAGAAACACTCATTGACTAGTATTATTCATATTATCTTTTTAAAAGCAGTTTTATTAAGAGGTAATTTACATACCACACTATTCATTCGTTTAAAGTGTTCAGTTCAGTGGTTTTTAGTATATTCAAAGATGGTGCAACCATCACCAGTCAATTAGGAAAGTTTTCATTACCCCACCCCATATCATTTTAGCCATCACCTACTTATGGCTCCGTCCTCCTCCCTTCCTCCAGCCCCTCCCCCCCAGTCCTTAGCAACCACTAATCTACTTTCTTTTTCTATGGATTTACCTATTGTAGACATCTCACATAAAAGAGATCATGTAATGTGTGTCCTTTCGTGCCTGGCTTCTTTCACTCAGCACACTGTTTCAAAGTCTGCCCAGGCTGTAGCGAGGACCAGAACTGCGTTCTTTTTATGGCTGAGTAAGCCTGTGTTGTATGGGTAGACATGCTACGTTTTTCATCCTTTCATCAGCTGATAAACATTTGGATTGTTTCCACATTTTGGCTAATGTGAAAAGTGCTGCTTTGAACATCTGTATACTTTTTCTTTTATTTGAATACCTGTTTTCAGTTGTTTGGGGTGTCTACTTAAGAGTGGAATCGCTGGGTCATGTGGTAAGCGCGTGTCTTACCTCTTGAGGGGCTGCCGGACTCTCTCTGTGCAGTTGCACCGTGTTGCCTTCCCATCAGCAGTGCTCACAGCCCCTAGTTTCCCCACGTTCTCCCCAGTGCTAGCTACCATCTGGCTTTTTGACCTAAGGGCAGAATTACCCAAAGATAGAAAAAAGGAAAGCCTTTGTGCAAAATATCGATGCCAAAGTCAGAAATATGACAACAAATCCAGGAGTAAAGATTACATCACAGCTAAGCAGCACTCACGCCGGGAATGCAAGAGTAGTTCAACAGTAAGTAATGAAGTAATATAATTCCTTATTCTGATCAAGTAAGGGAAGAGAAATTACATCATTTTAATGATGGCATACAAAACTTTATAATGCTCAACACCCAGTAACTGCAAACTCCCAGCCAATTAGGAACAGGAGGAAAGTATCTGTGGGCAAGCTACAACATGCCTACAAATGTTGGGGTAAATGCACGAGAGTAGAATTCCTGGGTCATAGGTCTATTTTTAATGTTTTTAGGAACCTCTGTGCTGTTTTCCACAATAGCAACACTCATTTACATTCCCACCAGCAGTGCACAAGAGTTCCCATTTTTCCACATCCTTTCCAGCACTTGGTATTTCTTATCTTTTTGATACTGGTCCTTCTAACAGGTTTCAGGTGCTGTCTCATTGTGGTTTGGGTTTGCATGCCCCTGAGGATTAGTGCTGCTTAGCATCTTTTCTTGCATCTGTTGGCCATCTGCAAATCTTTGGAAAAATGCCTGTTCAGATCCTCTGCCCATTTATTAATTGGATTGTTTACTTTTTGCTATTGAGTTGTATGCATCTTTTTTATGTATTTTTGGATATTAGGCCCTTACTGGATATATGATTTGTAAATATTTTCTCCCATTTGGCAGGTTGCCTCTTCATTTTGTTGAGGGTTTCCTTTGCCATGCAGAAGCTTTTCTAGTTTGAGTAGTCCCACTTAGGTTTACTTTTGTGGCCTTTGCATTTGGAATCAGTTCCAAAAACAAAAACAAACAAAAAAAACATCGCTAAGGCCAGTCTCAAAGAGTTCGCTGCCTATGATTTGTTCTTGTAGTCGGATGGTTTCAAGTCTTCCACTCACGTCTTTACTCTATCTTGAGTTAACTTTTTGTATATTTTCCTAGTCCAGTTTCATTCTTTTCCATCGTGGCTGTCTAGCTTTCTCACTACCATTTGTTGAAGAGACTGGGTTTTTTTTTTTCCATTTATAGTCTTGTCTTCTTTCTCATCAGTTAATTGACTGTATATATGTATCGACTCTCTCTTCTGTTCAGTTGAACCCCATTTCTGTCTTTATGCCAAAACCATTCTATTTTGATTTCTATAGCTTTGTAATGTAGTTTTAAATCAGGGGGCATGATCCTTCCATCTTTGTTCTTTCTCACAATTGCATTGCCTCTTTGAGATATTTTGTGGTATATGTACTAATTTTAGGATTCTTTACTCTAGTTCTGTGAAAAATTCCATTGGGATTTCAATAGAGATTGCATCAAATCTGTAGATTGCTTTGGGCAATATGGACATTTTGGCATTATTAATTCTTCCAATCCATGAGCAGGGAGTATCTTTCCATTTACTTGTGTCTTCAGTTTTTTCATCAGTCTTAAAATTTTCAGTGTACAGGTCTTTCACTCCCTGATTAAATTTATGCCTCAGTGTTTTATTCTTTTGATGTAATTGTAAATAGGAATGTTTTCTTAATTTCTCTGATAGTTCCTTGTTGGTGTATAGAAATGCAAAAGGGGGCGCCTGGGTGGCTCAGCCGGGTGAAGCATCTGACATTTGGTTTCAGCTCAGGTCATGTTCTCATGGGTCATGAGACCAAGTCCCGAAGCATTGGGCAACACACTCAGCAGGGAGCCTCTTTAAACATCCTCTCCGTTCCTCCACCCCACTCCCCAAATAAATAAATAGAATCTTAAGAAAAAAGAAAGAAAGAAATACATCAGATTTTTGTGTGTTCATTTTGTACTCTGCAACTTTTTACTGAATTTGTGCAGTAATTCTGACAGTTTTCTATGGCGTTTTTAAGGTTTTTCTATATATAAAATCATGTCAGTTTTACTTCTTTTTATCAAATTTAGATGTCTTTTATTTCTTTTTCTTGCCTCACTGCTCTGGCTAGGAATTTCAGTACTGTGTTGGGCAGAAGCGGTGAGAGTGGGCCTCCTTGTCTTATTCCTGATCTTAGAGGAAAAGCTCTCAGCTTTTCACCCTTGAGTATGAAGTCAGTTCTCAGCTGCATTCATCTGTCCTCCCACACTCATTACTTTGAGTTCTGTCAGATAAGATACTTATTGCCATTTCATTAGTTGTTCTTCCTAAGGTTTTATCTTGTTCCTTTGTTTGGAACATATCCTCTGTGGTTTTTTTGGGTTTGGGGTTTTGTTGTTGTTGTTGTTCATTTTGCTTGACTCTCTGTGCTGTTTCTCTGTGTTCGGTGAAACAGCGGCCTCTCCCAGTCCTGAAGGACTGACCTTGTGCAGGCAGTGAACCTTCCCTTCAACTTGCCCTAGTGCTTGGTCGCCTCTCCAACCTTTGTGCTTATCTGAGCAGCCCGATTCATTCTTGATAGGTCCCTGGTGTTGAGGGTGTGTGGAGACCTATAGTGTCGCACAGGGAAGGGTTTCAGTCAGCGCCAGGCTTCTGGCTGATTGGAACCTTTGAAGTATGCAGATGTATTCAGTCCTGGTGATCTGAGGTGTCTCCTGGGTGACTCGTGTAAAACTTGGGGCTCCGGACAAGTATTGGAGCTCCTTTCTGAGAGGTACCAGCGAGCTGTAGCAAGACCAAGGGAGAGCGCGAAGGTGGGGTCTCCACCCTGCTTTCCCAGATGGCTCCTCCGTAGCCTCTTGATGTGTGGGAAACCGAAGTGTGTTCCTCAGGTGGAGGTGCCAGGACAAGTAATGGGAAGACTGGGGGTGTGTTTCAGTCTGCTGTTTGGGTAGTGCCCTGGGGGTAATAGCCACGAGAATGGTCTTTTCGATTGTTAAATCCTATAGGACCCAGGAACACCAGCCAACTGCCACCCCTCCACATCCCAGCAACAGAGCAGACGACCAAGGGGCATGCCCTGAGCAGACCTCATACACCCCCCGCAGCTTTAGCGAGGCTAAGGGAGAGCGCTGGGGGGGCGGGGGGGGCAGCTTTCACAGGCCACAGGAGCGTGCGGGGCTAGAGCGTAGCCCACCAGCACTGTCAAGGTACAGAGGAGTGCAAAAATGGCACCCATCAGTGCTGTTGGGTCCCAAAAGGCTCCTGCCCATCTGGCAGACACTTTAAAATTAGTAAATGAATCTCCTTCACATACATTCTGGGAGCTTTTCCAACTGCTGCTTTTGTGCTGGTCCTGAGGTGTAAGTCTTCACAGGTGCCCTCTGGGTCAGCTGGGTGTGAACCTGTTCGTGTTCAAAGCCAGACATTGCAGGGGCTTACATGCGGGCATAGATACAGATACTGTAATGTGTTGACTTATTCCTGAGTTTGATTTACTAGCAATTTTTATTTATACGTTTTCTTCTGTTTCCAAGGTAAATTGGCTTGTGATTTTCTTTTTTTGTAGTGTGTTTGTCAATTTTCAGTATCAGTGGTATAGCAGGTTTTCTAAAAATAACTGAAAAAGTTTTGTTCTTTCTCAACAGAGAACATTGTAAACTGGATGTGAATTTATTTCTTGACGATTCTTAAATAATTCATATTTGAGCTCATTTAGGCCTGAGACCTTTTATGAGGTTAATTCTTTGACAGTTGTATAGTTGTCTTTATGATTCTATTCTATTCCGATTTTTCAACTCCTTCTCGATTCATCTCCATTTTCTAGAAAACCGTCCATTCCATTCAGGTCTTTATATATCTTAACATAAATTATGCCAAAGTATTAAGCAATTAACATGACTTAGGCACTAGGGATGCAAATTCCATTTTTCATAATGTAATCTCTAAGAGTGTAGGATCATCGTTATTATTTAATAATTCAAGATCCCATGAGTTTGCAGAGTAGATGTGTGATTCTTCTGTTTGCCAACAATACAGTCCCATTACAGTCTTCCTAACTTTATGTCATTCATCTTCCCTCAAATATTTATTGAGGGTTCTTAGCGTATGGAGATTTTATGTTATAAACGAAGGGCTGGCACACGTTTCCGGTTGAGGATCAAACAGTGAAGTTTTATGCTTTGTGGTCCGTCCTCCGTTGCAGTCATTCATCTCGGCTGTTGGAGCAGCCTCAAACGATACATAAAGGGATGAACGTCGTTCTTTCCCAATAAAACTTTACTTACAAAGACAGACAATGGACTAGATTTGGCAGATGGACTTTAGTTAGCTGACCTCTACTTTAGGCATTGTGCTGGGTTTTTGGAATACTGTGGGGAAAGAAGGAAGCAGTTTCTGCTGTCACAGAACTCACAGGATAATGGAAAGAGACCAGCTGTTAGTTCTCATGCTGATAAGAATACCCGTATACTCAGTCCCCGGCCCAGCCAGTATTTGTTGACTGGGTACACAGTTTATGAAGACACGTATATACTGTGAGGATGAACCAGGGTACCCAACCAGAGCTCATTTCTTCTCATTAAATCTGTAACATAGTCTTACATGAGATTTTGTCTTTTCCTCTGGCCACAAGGTGGCCCATGTCCCTTTTCATAGACTTTGCGATGGCAGTTTTCCTCTGAGAACCAACTCTTTTTCTCTGAGGAATAATTATATGTCTAAAATGTGGCGGGTCGAGGTTGCCAGAATTCTCAATTGAGGTAAATATGCTTATTTCACCGTGACTGTGGACTCAACCCGCAAGGGGCAATGGGATATTTTAGGCATTAAAGAAAGAATTGCGAAGGAAACAGATGAACAAG
This sequence comes from Spilogale gracilis, assembly GCA_004023965.1. Lineage (NCBI taxonomy): Eukaryota > Metazoa > Chordata > Mammalia > Carnivora > Mephitidae > Spilogale > Spilogale gracilis. The sequence goes on along the minus strand of PITA01008591.1, from coordinate 63,371 downwards.
TGAATGACACAATGAATATAGTTTCCAGTTAGAAATGAAAAAGCATACTTGTGGTGAGAGCATAGGCCATGAAAACAACAGTATGTGTTCGAGTACCCAGTCTGCCCTTTACGAGCCACGCGAAGGTGGACAGGTTTACTTATCTCTCTGCCTCAATTATCCTTACATATAAAGTGGGTATAAAAATATTCTCTGACTTAATGTTATGATTGTGGGATTAAGTGAAGGAAGACACTTAAAGGGTGTGAGAATATCAGCACATAGGGAACACTTAATAATTGTTACACATGATCTGGTGCTGCAACAAGTAAAATGTAACAAATGTGCATATGAACCTCAGGAGAACTTGTATTTCATATTTTTTTTACAAGTGCTGTGTCACGAATGCCAGCCAGTCAGAATGGACGCTGGCCTTCGCGCTCACAGAGGCTGGCCCCAGGCAAGGGGGTAAAGCTCCGGAGGTTCTGGGAGAGAGGGGCCGGGGCGCAGCGGGGCTCTGAGGGAGGGAGGCCAGCAGCTGCTTTCCAGCCCATGTGTAAGTTCTGTGGTGTCTCAACGCCCAGCCCCGTGGCACGCGTGCAGAGCAGCTGTTCATTTGTTCGCGTTGGTGTGCGCCCGGGCCCGCACATTAACGAGGACAGAGAGTGTTCTGTATTTGTGTACCTATAAGTACTGAGTTATAGTGCTAATTTTCCACAGAGCATAGATCAGCTGAAATTTATATTTATTTTTGATAAAGTTTGCCTTTAAACTCTGAATTTCTCATTGGCTTACTCTTGTTTTATTGTTTGTCTTTAGATATATGCAAAAAATCTGGTGAATGCAGATCGTTGTGCACTTTTCCAGGTAGACCATAAGAACAAGGAGTTATATTCAGACCTTTTTGATATTGGAGAGGAAAAGGAAGGAAAACCTATCTTCAAGAAGACCAAAGAAATAAGGTACAGCTGGAAGTAAAATGTCCATGGGCTCTCACTGCAGCTGTGCAGGTGTCCTGTTACCCACTCTTCTGTGCCTATTCACAGGTGTGCTGACAGTACTTGTCATACTGTGATATCATTCCCACCAGGACCCGCCTCCTGAAGGTAGTACTTCTGGGAATGACATTGCAGTGCCAGCGAAACCCCGCCTAGGAAGCTTTAGCGTCACTCCTGGAAATGCCGTCTTCCGGAGGCGGTCCTTTTGGAAATCATGTTGGAAAAACTTACTAGTGCTCCCAGGTAGGTAAAGGTACATCCCACCTGGAGTCTGCAGGTGTTCCTATGTCTTGGAGCAGGGTATAGACTTCAAAACCACTGCCCCTTCCCCTTCCCGTACTATGGGGCTGTCTCAAAGTCCAGGCCACTGGCCAGGAAATTGACCTGGTACATTTAATGACTTAAATACATTATTCTATTAACCGACCAGTTGGTTTAATCAGTCACATAGCACACTTTTTGTTGCATCTAGAAACTAAAGCCTTCTTTGTTCTTTAAATGGCAGTTTCTGTCACTTATATGAACAGAATGACATTTAACTGGTAGAGGTCTGCTTGCTCATTTAACACAGTCTGAACATCTACAAGGAGCACTGTCACCAAACTTTCAAGAATCAAGCTTAACATTCAAAAATTGACTTTTTTTTTAAGACACTTGTAACTATTTTTCTGCATAATAATAAAAGTTGGCAGTGGCAGTGTTGTAGTAAAACACTATTCCTTCTTAGTCATGAGTTGCTATTCAGTGGCCTGTCACATGTGAGAGACAGGAGCGAGGTCCCAAGCCAGCCCTCACCACGGCCTGCAACAGAGCACTCCCCATTCTGCAGCCCGAGGGCGACGGATCCTCTGTTCTGCACTCACAAAACTCTGAATTAGAGGCACTATTTAGATTTTTTATTTTTACTTGTTTTACTTTTGGTTTATTTGTTTTTTAGGCATCAGTAAATCAGTCTGGTAAAGCAATTTCTCTGGGTGAACGTTCAGGTGTTCCTTACCAGCGCTGATACTAATCTGGTCCCGGAGATAATTACTTGGAGTGTGTGTTGAGGAGGTGGGAGACCAGTGAGGGCAATGCGCTTGCCTGCTGCTCTTTTAGTTGTTTGTGTAAAGGCCTGCCTCTCAGTTCTCTCCTGACCCCAGATAACAACCAAGAAGATGAAGCATAAATCATGAAATGGATTCTGATACTCCTTGCTTACAGCAGTCTAATTTGTTCAAAGCATAAGAAAACCAGGACGAAACAAGCTTGCTTTTTATGCAATGTTGGGTTCACTTTTGGGCATTTTAAGAATGTTAATTCTCTTTTGTGTCAACTATCTTTTGTTGTTGTTTTTTACTTTAAGGTTGAGCTTTATTTCAATAATAGTTCTTTCCTATAATGTTGAAAATGTGATATTAAGGAAATTATTTTTAAACTATTGAAATCTGTAGATTTTGTGCACTATAGACCTTAACTAATTTTGAAATGAGTGTGTGTACTATGATGATAGTTAATGAGAAATCCATTTGCAAAATAAGAATGTGTTTATAAAAGAAAGTGCTGACATTACATATCTACACATAATTAAGTGTAATAAATAATGCTTGTATTTTGACTGTTTTTAAATTTAACAAATTAAAGAAGCAAAGCTACTAGAAGTTTTAAATTGCATTATTTTTATATAGTGCTTGTGTTGCAAAAACCTTAAAGTCCCAGTCCTGTGTAGTATCTCAAATCAGACAGAACCTGTAAATTGGTTCTATGTGTGGTGGAAAATACACTGGTGTCGTCCTGTATTCTATGGTGCCACTGACTCTTTAGGAATGTTGGCAAGTTCCTGAACCCTTACGGGCTCCTGTTCACACAGTGAGAATTAAGAAAATTTATATTGGGGCGTCTATCGGGCTTCGTCATTAGAGCATGGGACTCTTGATCTCAGGATTGGGAGTTCAAGCCCCATACTGGGCATGGATGAATGAATAAGTAAATACATTTCAAAGAAAATTTATGTTGAAGCATCTTGTAAATTATAAGGTACTTTGCAAATATAAAGAATCACTGTTGGTCAGTAGAGAAGAGTGCTAGTTAATTTCTCAATTTCAATTTGTGACCCAGTATGATTTAATATGTTATGGATTATATCTTTTAAAATAAGCTTCTCACGTGATTACCTTGCAGTGTTTCTCTGCTTTACCTTTACACATTACATGGTAATAAGAGGATTTTGAATATGTACATGTAAAATTAATACAAGTATTTAAAACAAAGCAATGCTTTTTTTCTTTACTATTTGGTGATAGTGAAGTGTTTCGAGTTCTTTTACAACATCTGTATTTTAATTGGCATGTCCCTCTCTTTTATTATATCTGCAGATTTTCAATTGAGAAAGGAATTGCTGGTCAGGTCGCAAGAACAGGGGAGGTCCTGAACATTCCAGACGCCTATGCAGACCCACGCTTTAACAGGTAAGAAGTCCTTTTCACCCCATCGTCTCTCCTTCCTGTCCCATCTGGGGACAGCCTCTGTGCCCACCGCGTGCCAGCGCCGTTGGCCCCTCCCCCTGGGGCACTCTGTTACACTTTCTTTGAACCAGCTCTGTTACCTTACTCGGTGTTTCCAGATGCATTAAAATGTTACAAAAGCATTTATACAGAAAGAGTGTCAGTTTGCAAGGCTGTTTTTGTTTTCATTGTGTGTTCCTGGTTCTGACCTGGGCGTGTTCTCCATCAGCCCGACCCTGCGAGGCAGGGATGCCTCCTGATGAAAGTACCTACTTTGTATTAACTTTAGAAACCTGGAGTGAGTTACTGCATCTCGTGAGCTTCTGTCTCCTATCTTTAAAACGGTACAATAATACCTATTTTATAGGGTGTGTTTTGTTTTGTTTGTTTTTGTTTTCATTACAGTACACATAACAGATTTCAGGGCGCCTGGTTGGCTCAGTTGGTTAAGCGACTGCCTTCAGCTCAGGTCATGATCCCGGAGACCCGGGATCGAGCCCCACATCGGGCTCCCTGCTCGGCGGGAGGCCTGCTTCTCCCTCTCTCACTCCCCCTGCTTGTGTTCCCTCTCTGGCTGTGTTTCTCTCTGTCAAATAAATAAAATCTTTAAAAAAAAAAAAAAGAGAGAGAGAGAGATCTGGCAACGTTACCTGATACAAAGTGGGAACCCCATAAATGGCTACTTTTACTGGATATTATTAAAGTTGGATATTTGATGGCATATAAAGATTTTTTTGTTTTGAATTTCTTTGGAGAACTAGGAACCAAATTATGTAATCTGATTTTAATAAATTTCTCAAAATCAAAAGTCTTATTAAGACTGATGCTGTGACTGGTAGGGAGTAATAGTTCTGATATTTTGACAGTAGTGTTCCATTAATTCAAACATTTGGTTTACTTTAAAAGGCAGTTAAATAGCATAAATAATGAGTTTCTTCAGAAATTTGATTACAGGGTCAAATATGTGCAACTTGTATGTAAGCACAGTAATATCCCAGTCTTATCAGTAAATTAAGAGTATGCAGAAAATCTCAGGGTTGGGCGCCTGGGTGGCTCAGTTGGTTAAGCCACTGCCTTCGGCTCAGGAGCCCCAGGATCGAGTCGCACATCCGGCTCCCAGCTCTGCAGGGAGTCTGCTTCTCCCTCTGACCTTCTCTCCTCTCATGCTCTCTCTCACTCTCTCTCTCAAATAAATAAAAAAATCTTAAAAAAAAAAAAAAGAAAGTGCTTAAATATTGAAAATATATATCCTTATTTAAAACTGTTATGTAAAAATTTTATGGGTCGACTTTTAAGGACATGAAAAGGCAAGCAACGGGTGGCGAGAAAATATTTGCAAAATCTGTATCTGACAAAATACTTGCATCCAGAGAATGTAAACAATTCTTCCAACATAAAAAGATAACCTAATTTAATAAATAGGACTCAGTTTTAACAGACATTTCACAAAAGAAGATACATGAATAGCCATTAAACACGCAAACAGGTGTTTGATGTGGGGGAAACAGAAATTTGACAATGAGATCTCACTACACAACAATTTGAATGGATACAGTTTTTAAAAAGTGACATTAGCAGGGTGCTGCTTGGCTCAGGGTCACGTCTAAGGAACTGAGTCCTAGTTGCAAAAAAATATTTTCTCTAAATTAGGAGTTTTAAAGCTGAGTATTGAGTGTTCTTGGCATTCTCTCTCTCTCTCCCTCTGCCAGTACACCCCCACCAATAGATAAATAAATCTTAAAAAAAAAAAAAAAGTGGCATTAGCAAGTGTTGGCACGGATGTGGAGAAACTTGGACTCCCACAGTTTCTTGCAAAGTTAAGCATAAGCATACACCTACTGCACTCAATCAGCCTCACTCCTGGCTACCAAGAAAAACAACATCTGTCCACACAAAAATTTGTATGCATATCTTCAAAACATCATGATTCAAAATTGCCAAGAAACTGGCTGTTAACAAAACCATAATATCCATAAACTGGTGAGTGGATAAATAAAATGGGGTCTGCCCACACTCCAGAATACTGCTCCATAGTGAAAAGGACTGCAGCACTGATACCTGCCTCTGGATGGATGAGTCTCAAAACAGTCCAGGAGCCCAGGCACCCATGACCACCACCTCACTACCTGCCCTTAGGTACATGGTTGTGTCTATGGAACAGAGGCCTATTTGCAAAAAAATATTTTCTCTAAATTATGAGTCAGCAAAATTTTCTATTAAGGATGAGATGGTAAGTATTTGGGCCCATCCCATCTCTGTCACACGTCCTCAGCTGTGACCGTCCATTCAAGAATGGTGGCCTTGTATTCCGTTAGTTTCAGAATGGAGGAGTGCCGGTTTGGCCCGTGGGCTCTTGCGTGCTGACCCCTGCTGTAAGTTCACAGGGGGTAACACTCCCATAAACTATGGCCCAGTTCACAGGAGCGTGTTACCTTACCAAATCTATCATATTTTCCCTTTGCATCCGATTCGCCTGTGTTTACTTAATAATGCCGTGGATACATAAGACTGATGGTAAGCTGAAAGCCTCCGAGGGACTGTTCTGAACAACTCTTGAAAATAAAAGAACAATTGGTTAGAATATTTTGAAGAGAGTTTAACGAGATACTTTCAAATGTCACATTGTCCTTGAACTTAGAGGCTCAACAGTTCCATTACAATTATTTGTAATAGAAGTGTGTAAATCGCAAAATTAAGTTGAGATTTATGATGGGATGTGCGGTTCGTTCTCTCCTGTGCGTGTGTGTGTGTGTGTTGCTGTGTGTTCTTGCGGCTGGCGCAGGGAAGTGGACTTGTACACGGGGTACACCACCCGCAACATCCTGTGTATGCCCATCGTGAGCCGCGGAAGCGTGATCGGCGTGGTGCAGATGGTGAACAAGATCAGCGGCAGTGCCTTCTCCAAAACGGACGAAAACAACTTCAAAATGTTTGCCGTCTTTTGTGCTTTAGCCTTACACTGTGCCAATGTAAGTAATGCTTTTTAAATATCTTTTTAAATACTCAAAATCACTTTTAAAACTTTTTTAAAGTGGGCGCCTGGGTGGTTCAGTGGGTTGAAGCCTCTGCCTTAGGCTCAGGTCATGATCTCAGGGTCCTGGGATCGAGGCCCACATCTGGCTCTCTGCTCAGCGGGGAGCCTGCTTCCTCCTCTGTCTGTGCCTGCCTCTCTGCCTACTTGTGGTCTCTCTGTCAAATAAATAAGTAAAATCTTTAAAAAAAAAAAAAAAAAAACAACTCTTTGAAGGGGTTGGGTTTTGTTTTATTGTTTTGTTTTATCTTATTTCCTTCCTACATGAGAAACGGTGATTCCTGGTTGTATATATTTTAGGAAATGTCTTAAAATGCTTGGGAAAAAAGTCTAGTATTTTAGCATTTGTTTCAAGGTGTGAATTTGTTAAAAAGAAAAATGAGGTTGGGGCGCCTGGGTGGCTCAGTTGCTTAAGCGACTGCCTTCGGCTCAGGTCATGATCCTGGAGACCCAGGATCGAGCCCCACATCAGGTTCCCTGCTCGGCGGGAAGCCTGCTTCTCCCTCTCTCACTCCCCTTGCTTGTGTTCCCTCTCTCGTTGTGTTTCTCTCTGTCAAATAAATAAATAAAATCTTAAAAAAAAAAATCTTTAAAAAAAAAAAAAAGAAAAATGAGGTTAATATGAAGGTAAAATGTTCGAACAGAAGGTTTATATCTCATGGTGTCTACTGAAATGCGTAAGGAAAATGGGCCCTAAACCCTTATTGTTTGTTCTACGTAGTGCATTTGAGGGTCTTGTACAAAAGAGCGCAGTGACTCCGGTGTGAACACTGCCCGGGACGCGCTCTCGGTGTCAGCTCACTTGACCCTCTCGGCATGTCTGCCCTGGTCCCTGCAGATACGGGAAGCTCCATTTGTCTTTTGAAGTCTCGCTCTAAAAATAATTGAGTGAAACATCAGTATACTATATACTCTAGTAACCCTCTTTAGTGATATTACTGGTATTTTAAAGTCAGGGAAAATTTTATTCACCTTCTTTTTTTTTTTTTTTTGAAGTCAAACCAACCTGAATGGGCGTTAACACCTTACTAATATAGAAAAGTGAAAGAAAAAAAAAAAAAAAAAAGAAAGGTGGCCTCTTTGGAACTAGAACCTCAAGTTCCATAGGAGCGACCACATAGCTAGTGGAAACAGCTGAGGGATGATTAGGAACAAAAATGGCAAAAAATAATGCTCTGCTGACTAGGGATAACGGTTTTCAGTTCAGTTGGTGCTGCTCGGGAAGCACACCCCCTCCTCCTCCTGGGTCACCACGCACCCGCTCGCGGGGCCCCTATTTATTTGGTCCATCCGAAACCCATTGGTGCATTTGTCAGATACTTTCTGCTTCAGACATTTTCTGTACCTGTGTTTCTCTCTCATAAATAAAAATATTGACAGCTTACATAATTGTTTAGTTTAAAAGTTGCACAGAGGGTGCCTGGGTGGCTCAGAGGGTTAAAGCCTCTGCCTTCAGCTCAGGTCATGATCTCAGGGTCCCAGGATCGAGGCCCGCCATCGGGCTCTCTGCTCGGTAGGGAGCCTGCTTCCTCCTCTCTCTGCCTGTCTCTCTGCCTACTTGTGATCTCTCTCTCTGTCAAATAAATAAATAAAATCTTTAAAAAAAATAAAAAAATAGAAGTTGCACAGAAGGTAATTTCAAATATATACAGAGTATTGATTCTCATCGATTTTTAAGTGTTCATTGGAATCTAACTGCTGTAACTGCTTGAGCATCAGTATAGTCGCCTTAATACAGCAGCAGCTCTTACAATTGGAAATTACAGCATCATTCTTTTCTCTCTCTGAATGCGTATTTCTATTACTCCACAAAAGTTTGACCTGATACAATATTTTATTCTTAAAAGTATCTTATTGGGGCGCCTGGGTGGCTCAGTTGTTGAGCATCTGCCTTCAGCTCAGGTCATGATCCCAGAGTCCCTAGAGCGAGCCCCACATCGGGCTCCCTGCTCAGTGGGAAGCCTGCTTCTCCCTCTCTCACTCCGCCTACTGTGTTCCCTCTCTAGCTGTGTTTCTCTTTCTAATAAATAAGTAAAACCTTAAAAAAAAAAAAAGTATCTTACTAAGATAATCTAAAACTTGCATAATAAGTGTTAAAAATTAATCTTGACTTATATACCATTTTTTAGGATACATGTGGTCAAAGCAGCCATGCTAGGAAATTTTGATAAATAATTATCAAAAGTAAAAAATCAAATTACTTGGACACCATTATATTCTAATGAGACATCTATGGCTTAAAATTAAAATAATAAATATACCCATGCATACATTTTACCTACTTTAGAATGAAACTAAGTTTACTGTAAGTGTTTTACACTCTATTTTGAAATAACTTCAGACAGAAAGCAAAGTTGCCAAAATAATACAAAAATTCCCTTGCCCATGCTCCCCAGTATTGATATGTTACCATTTTTACTTTGGTATTCTTTCTTCCCTCTCCGTGTCTCATTCATAGATGTCCTAGTCCTCTGATCCATTTGAGAGTAAGTTCTAGACAAAAGGTCTCATAACCCCTAAGAACTTCAGCTAGAATTTTCTAAAGACAGGTCCACCATCTCACTCTCTGCTGCGTATTTTAAGAGTCCAGAAGTTCTCCTTGGAGCTGACTTGGTGTGTGAGGGCTGCCGTAGGAGCACCGTAGACTCGGCGGCTTAAAGTGCAGAAGTTATTTTACCGCAGTTCTGGCAGCTGAAGTCCAAGACGTCAGTGGGTTTGGTTTCTTCTGAGGCCTCTCTCCTGGGTCTGTAGATAGCCTTCGTCTCCCCGTGTCTTCATATGGTCTTCCCTCTGTGCATGTCTGTGTCCTCATCCCCTTTCCTTGTAAGGACACTTGTCATACTGATATGGGCCCTCCCTCTTGAATGCATTATACCTGAATTACCTCCTTCAAGGCCCTGTGTCCAAATGTGTCACATTCTGACGTACTGGGGCTTTACAGTTTCAACAGACAAATTTTGGAGAACGATTCAGCCCAAATGGTACCAGGCAGTATTAGCTAAACCGTGAAGTTCTTTAGTGCCCTTTAATCTGGAACCATTCCTTACTCTTTGCATTGCATGACCTGAGTCTTTTGGGTTTTGTTTTGTTTTTATTTTTTTAAGATTTTATTTATTTATTTGACAGAGAGACCCAGCGACAGAGGGAACACAAATAGGGGGAGTAGGGGAGGGAGAAGCAGGCTTCCCGCTAAGCAGGGAGCCCGACATAGGGCTTGATCCCAGGACCCCGGGATCATGACCCGAGCCAAAGGCAGATGCTTAACCACTGAGTCACCCAGATACCCCTGATCTGAGTATTTCTGAAATGTCTAGGCCGGTTATTTTTTAGAATGCTTCTTAATTTGGACTTGTTTGGTGTTTCCACATGATTATATTGAGGTTATAATTTTGACAGGAGTATGGTGGGAGTGATGTGTCCCCATCAAGTCCCATTAGCAGTCGCACATCCTTTCACTGGTGATGTTGGCTTCTTCACTTGGTTAAGGTGGTGTCTGTCAGGTTTCTCCTCTGAAAAGCTTTCCTTCTTTTTCTCATTATTTTGGAAGAGCGTTTGTCCATAAGCCTCTGCCATCATTCTCTTCTCTACCGGAGATATATCCTGTCTCACCCCATAGAACTCTTAATGGCCATCTCCGTTCCATCTTTGGAACTTTGTTCTTTGACATTGAGGAATCGGATTCCTACTATTCGGCAACAGTGTTATTCCTACTCATTGAGGAATTTTAGAGGAAGCCCTAAGAATTGCTTTCATCAATGAGTAAATGGCAGAAAGAATCTTATTACAGCAATTTCTCTTAATTCAAACTCCACCTGAACTAAGATGCCAAAAAGGACTGGTGACTCTGTCATCAAAGGTTATTTCAGATGATCTGTCAGCTGAAAATTTATTTAGCTTCATCACCTTCAATATTCCTTGAGAACTTCAGAATCTACTATTAGACTTCGTTAATATAATATTTCATATTTTCCTTTGTTTCAAGAGGTTTTTGTATGAGAGCAATTTGAGGAAAGGGTCATTTTGAAATGGGAGGGAGACAGTCATTTTTTAGGTCAGAGTATGTGTGAAAGAAGTAGAAATCGGGCCTCTTAAAATCTGTCTAGGTTTCCATGTGTCTCCTGAAGAAGGCATCAGAGTCAGTGTAGACACTGAGCTAACTGAGCTGTGTCCTTCGAGGAACTGGTCCGAGGGTCCAGAGCTCTTCTGACCCTCTGAGTGTTGCACTGTAAAACGTGGGTACAACCCTAATTAAATGCTTATACCAAACTAAACCCAAATTTAAGCAAGAAAAATTACGTCCCTGAAAAGTCATGAATAAGTCAACAGGAATTCTGTCTTTACATTTGTAGCCTGACCCAGGTTCAGGAAGGGGGAGTGTGTACCAGTGGGCCCACACAATGTCAGTTGGGAAGGTAGCTTGGAAATGGGCCTGTGTTTCCGTTGTGCTCCCCATGCATTTGCTGCTTGTGGCAAAATACTTGGAATAGCTGTTTAATTCATACATTATTATACATTTCACCGAAAGATAAATATTCCAAATATGCTGATCTTTTCTGATGACAAAGTACAGTCAATATTTCATTATTTGGAAGATATATTGAAATAAACAGTATTTAATCTGACTTTGGAATCACAAGCCACATTCACACTGAATAAGAAAACAGCTGCTTTTCCAAGTAAACTCGTCCCATGAAGAGAGCACGTGGAAAGCAGATGTCTGCAAGTCTTCTCCCGTCGCTGTCACATTGGCCTGGGATCCCCCCACACACGCGGTCACGGGCTTTACAGAGACTGGGAAGCAGCACATTTCTCAGCAGCTCTCCTGAGCTCTGTAAATACATGGTGCACTGCGTGGGTCTCGAGCATGCAGTTGACAAGGGCTTGTACACACGGCCCCAGGACACCGTCACTGCCACCAGACCCCGTGCCTCTGCCGTGTCACGCACTCCCGCCTGGAAACCCTCCCTTGTGACTCTTCCCATCTTTACCCCCCAGTTTTGGGTAACCACCTATCTGCTTCTTATCACCATAATAAATTACTTTGCATTTTGTAGAATTATTTTATATAAGTAGAATTATAAAATCAGTTTTCCTTTTCGTCTTGGATTCTCTCAGCACAATCATTCTGAGATTCATCGATGGCATTGCACGTATAAATAGTTCATTCCTTTTCTATTACTGAATATTCCATTGAATAGATACAAACTGTTTAGTCAGCTGTTGATGGGCGTGTGGAGTTATTTCTGGATTTGGGCTCTTACAAAGAAAGCTGCAGTGAGCATCTGGGCACGTCTTTGTGGGGTGTGTGCTCTCATGTCCATTCTCTAAATCCCTACCCATGGAGAGGCGGGGTCAGGTGCTAGGGGGGTGTTTAGAAACCTGCCAGCCCATTTCTCAAAGTGGCCGAAACCTGGTCCCTTCCAGCACCCCTGTACGTGCTCCACTTCTCCACATTTGCCGTCTCTGTGTCCTCTTTGGTCAAGTGTCTTCTCAGATTGCTCACTTTTGTTTGCAACCGTTTGTTTTCTTAACTGAGTTCTTAAATAGTCCTTCATATGTTCTGGATATGAGGCATTTATCAGATAGTTTATTGCAAATATTTGCTCCTAGTGTTTGGCTTGGCTCGTTATCCATTCTCTTAACAGTTTCTGTCTAAGAGCAGTTGTTAATCTTGAGGAGTCCAATTTATCAGTTTTTTTTTTCTTTCTATGACCATACTGTTAGCATTGTATCAAAGATCTATTTGCCTGACCTAAGGAAAGATTTTTCTCCTGTGTTTTCTTCTAGAAGTTTAGGTCTTACATTTAAGTCTATAATCCATTTTGAGTAAATTTTTACATATGGTTCCAGGTAAGGGTCATCTTGCACTTATTTAGCTGCATCTAAGTGTCCCGTTGGTCTAGCCCTGTCTGTCACGTTTGCTGCCCTTTCTCCACCATCTTGCCCCTATGTGACCGTTGGAAACCAGCTGATGTTCAGGAACATTATGTCCTCTTGACATATGCACCCGTTTATCATTTGAAATGACCCTTCTCTGCCGCTGGGGTAGTCTTTGCTCTGCAATCCACTTCATCTGATGCCAGTCCAGGCACTCCAGCTTTCTTTTGACTGGTGTTGAGGTATGTCCTTTCCATCGTTTTACTTTATTTAGGTCTCCATTTTTTTTGATTTATTTATTGTTTTCCCCCCATGACAGCACATATCCTCCCCAGTGTCCCCCTCACCCCCTCCCCTCCAGCAACCGTCAGTTTGTCTCTTGAGATTAAGAGTCTCTTATGGTTTGTCTCCGTCTCCGGTTTCATCTTGTTTCATTTAGGATTCTTATGAACAGCATGAGCTGGGTCTTGCTTTTTTATCCAGTCTGGCAGTCTTTACTTTTTAACCAGGATATTTCTAGTCTCACATTTTATGTTTAAGTGTAAATCCACCATCTTGTTGTTTTCTGTTTGTTCCATCAGTCTTTATTCCCATTTGCCTCTTTCTTCCTTTAAAATGGAATGTTTTTTATGACTTTACTTTATGAAACAGCTTTTAAGTCATTAAAATCTTCCCCATAAGAGTTTCATTAAGTTTCATTGGTTTTGAAACTGGTGGATAATATATAAAGATGCAGCTGATTTGCTTGCAGGATTAAGTGATGGATGTCAGGGGAAATGGAAAGTTATGTGAATTTAAGCCAAAAATGTTAGTCCTTTATTCCATTTGGATCCACATACTTTTTGGCATATCTTTCTTAAATAGCATAACTGAAAATCTCTTAAGTATCAAAATAAATCAAACTGAACCCAGACCTTAACATCACCATCTCACAAGAAAAAACTTGGACAACTGGTAGCATACTTAATTAGTGCTTTAATTATAAAATATGTAATTGTCTAATAAGAATAAAAAGAATCTTGCTCAGCAATAAAATCTTAAAAGTAGTTTGTATTTTTCTATTTCTATTTTAATATAAACAGTGTCTCTGCGCAGTACATGCGCATGGAATTTCTAAAGGACTGTACATTTATCACGCAGAGTTCTTTTACTGATAAAGGACTTCATGGTCAAATATTATTGAGACTCCCCTGCACCAAAGGACTTTGACATCACCAAGAACTAAGATAAATATTTTTCAAAGGAGACGTAGAAAAAAGTCTTGACTGCTGACTGATGGAGTCTCTGTCTCTGCGGGTTCGGGCTGCAGGAGCAGAGCGGCGCGGACGGTGTGGTTGAGCAACAGACCTGCGTTCTCGCGGTGCTGGGAGCCCCGAGTCTGAGAAGGGGTGGGGGGGGGATGGGGTAGATAGCAAGGAGCCTCATGCTCCAGAGGCAGTTCTCTGGATGCAGAAGTTAAAAAGTCTTTTTTTTTTTTTTTTTTAAGATTTTATTTGTTTATTTGATACGGAGAAACACAGCGAGAGAGGGAGTGAGAGACGGAGAAGCAGGCCCCCCGCCCAGCAGGGAGCCCGATGTGGGGCTCGATCCCAGGACTCCGGGATCATGATCTGAGCCGAAGGCAGCCGCTTCATGACTGAGCCACCCAGGCGCCACTAATAAGTCTTTTTAAATGGAGCTACAGTTGATGTTTTTAGCTTCGGGGTTTAGTGTCTTCCTTAGCACCTGTCGCACCTTCAGTGTATGTGGAAATGCGGAGTAGAATGGGGAACAACAGGGGTTTCAGTTCTAGTTCTGATTCTTAGGACATAACTACTTTAAATACTTATTTCATTTTTTGTTTTTCGGATTTGCCTTCCAGATGTATCACAGAATCCGTCATTCCGAGTGCATTTACCGGGTGACGATGGAGAAGCTGTCCTACCACAGCATCTGTACGGCGGAGGAGTGGCAGGGCCTCATGCGCTTCAACCTCCCCGTGCGCCTCTGCAAAGAGATTGAATTGTGAGAAACTTGTCCTGTCTGTTTCTCCAGGAACAGATTTTTCGGTCGATTCAGCCTAAAGGGACATGGGTACAGAAGTAGAATGCACACACCGTCACAGGTGTGGTGCCAGCGCTGCCGTTGTCCCTTCTCAGGGGACGCCACATCTCGTGAGAGATCGTGGACGCGATGGCCGCGTCTCTATTGTTAGAAAACTATCTCAACCCCGTTTTGAAATGAGTTAAATGTTAGTTTTCTCTGTTACTCTTCTGCCCACTTTACACCATCTCTTTGGCATTTAATGCTGAACATGGCCTTGACTACCCAAGATCTGAAAGTTTTCATTTCCATATCTTAAATTTACAGGCTGGATTTTAGAATTTAGTCTTGAGTGCAGCTTTCACACTTCGTTCTCTAATCCTGTGCTCATATACCTGAGTTCCTGGTGGCAGGACCGGTGATGGTTTGCGTGTTCATTGTAAGTGCAGGCCAACACTATTTAACTCCATCCCACGTATCTGCAGGAGTAACTCAGAGCTGATATTTGCCTTATAATTGGAAGTATTCATTAAACCAGGAGGCAGTGAGGCTGAGGTGCCTCTAGTGTTGGAGCCGCCCCCACGGGCAAACCCAAATCTGAGCCCGAAATGCCCCAAGGTCATGTGACAGAAGCCCTAGGCGTGGACAGCCAGTGGGCCTGTGAGCCACAGTCGGTCAGCGAATGCCCATCTTTGCTTTCTGTGCAAGGGTCTCTTCTGGCTCCTTCCACAGAGCGCTCCCAAACACTAATGGTTTGGTACGGCCCTAATCAAATGGATTTTTGCTCAGATAACCGCTTAAGACTTTTTATTTGCTTCGGTTTATCTGTGAGTGGTTTATATATGGTACATACTGTGATATAGTAAGTAATATATATATTTGGTCTTTGTAGCTAGTTTCTGGCTCATGGCTCCTAAAATCTTTGAATTTCCTGAGTGACTGGAGTGAGAGTGCTGTCTTTTCTCATTTGTCATGAACCCCTTTCAACCACACTTGAGTTTATGCTGTTGAAAGACTGTAAGAGGATGGGGGCTGGTAGCCCAAGGAACCAACCATGTGCTTTGGGGGTTGTAATTTTCAGCCACCCTCAGACCCCCCCTGGTAGGGGACAGGGACTGGGGATCAAGTTAATCACCAGTGACCAGTGATTTAGTCAAATGTTGCGAGGCAGTGGAACCTCCAAAACCCCTAAAGAACCCTAAAGGGGTTCAGAGAGCTTTTAGGTTGGGGAAACACATTGGGTGCTGGGAAGGTGGTGCCATGCAGAAGCATGAAAGCTCGTCAACTCTTCTCCCCGCATGGCTTGCCCTGTGTTTCTCTTCCATTTGCCTCTTGGCTTGTATCCTTATTAATAAACTGGCAGAAGTAAGTAAAGTGTTTCCCTGAGTTCTGTGAGCTCTTCCAGTGCATTATAAACTCAAGATGGTTATAGACGATGGTTGGAAGCATGGGTGGCCAGGACATGCGATTGGCAACTAAAGTAGGGCACCAGGGGGAGCAGTCTCGTGGGACTGAGCCCTTACCCTGCATGGTCTGCGCCGGCTGCGGGTAGTGTCAGAGCGAACTGAACTGTGCAACATCAGTTGGGGTCTGCAGAGGGCTGGCGAATCGCTTGGTGTGGAAAGCTCACATGCTTGGTGTCAGAAGTATAACTAGAGGAACATGGTTTCTTTTAATATTTTACCATTGTGTTTATTTAGTTAAATGTTAGTAATTAAATTAGCAAATGAGAAATAGGTGATACCTTCGATGTTTGTCTTTATGAAGTTTTTCCTCTGAACTTATATAGGAGATAGAGTAACTCTCAACTCTACAAAAATTCAGTGTGTACCCCCACACCCCAGTCTGTGAGTTGTGTAAAACATGTAGTATTCATAATAAAATTATTTTGTACTCTTCATTGCTCTGATAACAACTGCAACATCATTTTTTACAGATTGTTTAATAGAAAATTAAGCAATGGCTTAAATATTGGGCTAAGTTCCTAAGGGAATGTGTGGAATTTCCTCTTGGAAACATTCAAATACAACAAAGATGTGACTGAGAAGACAGGGAAGGGGATGGCTGAACTCCCAGTGTTTTTTTTTTAGTTTCTTAATAGACAAAAAGTTAAATTACTTTATTTGTTTTTGTTTATCCTGATTATTTTTTTCTAATCAATCTCGTGTTCTTTTCATTTCAGATTCCACTTTGACATTGGTCCTTTTGAAAACATGTGGCCTGGAATTTTTGTGTACATGGTCCATCGGTCCTGTGGGACCTCCTGGTATGAATGACCTAAAAACTTCCTTCCGAAGCTGTTGAGTGATACGACCTCTTCCTCCCCCTGCCTAAATGCCTTGTCACTTTCTTGGTTGATAGTTATCTGAAAATATACCATATATAAATAATTTTTTTGAAATATTTAAATAAAACAAGGCTGAGATTATTGGACAGATTGATAGTCTTTTTGGATTTTCCTTCCAACCTTCCGAGCTCTTTGCCAGGGTAGCTGTCCCTTGGCGACCAGCCATGTGTCTCCCAGGTGATAGTGAAAATGCAGGGGGCGATACCGTAGGCTGTGTGATGGGAAGAGGGAGGGATCATTGCCCCACGTAATTACATGCTGTTTGAAAGTATATTTTGGAAAACATGCACTGAATTTAGCATCAGCTTTCAGCCTACATTATGTATCTGTTAGGACAGGTGTGAAGGAAACAGGCCTAATTCCGCGCGAAGTGCGTTTTTAGGGACTCGACTGTGGCTCCCTTCGCCTAGGGGTCCTTCCCCTCTCCTGCGGCCTGCCCTGGGGACCTTTCAGGACTTTGCACTTAACCTTTTACAGCTTCAGCACACATACTGAAAGTGCAAGGAATAGTTTTCTTTTTCTCTTTTCCGCTCATTTAATCATTAAGCGGCTTATAGAGGCTCTTAATTGCTCTGGAAAAAAATTGTCACTCCTTTGTTACTAAATTCTGTGTCTTCTCTTTTATCAGTCACTTTTGTAAATTACTGTTTTGAAAGGATGTACACTGGATAATTAACTCAACTTATTTCTTAAATACCAGTTGAGAGTTTGGCCAGTTGGAACTCTTAAAATGGCATACCTTATACTTCAAGGACATATGAAAATTTTAAGTGGAAAAAAAAAGGTTCTATATCTTTAAAAGTTTTATGAACTCTCATCTCCTTGGCATTTGAAAGAGCCCTGTTTATATTGATGTGCTTTTGTTTTAAGCAGCCTTAAATTCCTCAAGAATTGCTGGGGCCTCAAATGAGTAGAAATACATGATAGTATAAAAATAAAACATAGTAACAATGTCACTTAATAGAAATGCGTCATGCTGCCTTATATACTATGGCAGGATTTTGGTGTGGCCAATTGCCACTTAATAATTTGAGTGTGCTGTAGTACTTCAGATCCATTTTGAAAGGATAGTCACTCATCCCGAAATTTTCATGGTATTTAGATTTGCAGCTCATGAATCTCCATGTGCTTTTTGGAAAATATGAGCTCCAAAAACCCTTGGACGGGATGATGAAATAGGCAATTTGGTGCGCGCGGTGGGACGCGGGAAACGCTTGAAGCGGGAGGAGTTACCGGCAGGCCACTACGTGCTGGTTCTGTGTGTGCTCCCAGGAGGCTCTGCAAGAGCCCCCCTTTCCCGGCTCGGGGCCCAGCGCTCCCGGACGCCGGCACTGTGCCCGTCGGCATGGGTACAGACGTATGTGTGTAAGCCAGAGCTCTAGCTCCAACATACTGCTTCTTTACCAGTGTCTGTCATAAGGCTTTCTTTTCCACACAGCTTTGAGCTTGAAAAGTTGTGTCGTTTTATCATGTCTGTGAAGAAGAACTACCGGCGGGTCCCTTACCACAACTGGAAGCACGCGGTCACCGTGGCGCACTGCATGTACGCCATCCTGCAGAACAACCACGGGCTCTTCACCGACCTGGAGGTGCGTGTGCACACACTTTGCTTTTTCCATTTCCAATAACCTGAGTGGATTTACATACCTGTGTCTAGAGCACCTTCCCGGTATGTCGTGTGATTCCACAGCAGGTCAGTAGTTTAGTAGAAGCATGCTTTTAAAGTTGCTGTGCCCGTGTATTTGTCATATTATTCTGTATAAGAAATGTCAATACAGAAATTCCAGCTGCACCAACATATTCCCCCAGGGAAACACTAGTTTCATGGTCTCTTTTCCCTGTAAAAGCTTTCTGAACGTCTTTGTTAGGTAAACAGAGTCTGTTTTTCTCCTTGCCCTGTGCCCTGGGGAATGCAGGTGTATCCTACTGATTTAAGAACCCAGAGCATTGAATCCTTAAATACAGTTAAGACATAACTGTGTTCTTGATATCTTGTCCCATGAGGAAGTAGGCTCTGTGAGGTTCCCTGACTTAACCTCACTGACACACCCAGCGCTGGTAACACACTCAGGGATTCGGGGCCCCTAGTCCATCTGTGCACCGCTGTCCAGCTCTGCACTCAGGGCTGCCGACCACCCTGTGTCCTTGCCCCCCCACCCCCGTGGTCCCAGCATTGAATCCCTGCTCTCCTCCTCCACAGAGCTGGTACTCTGCTTCGGAGGACATGTTGACTGTGCAGAGAAGGGTCTTCCTCATCATCGAGTTGAGGAATCTGGGCTTCTCCCATGGCCTTGGGAGTTTGCTCTAGAACTTTCTCAGGGCCAGTCCTGCACCTTTTCCATCCTGTCAAACCAAATGCACAATCTGGGCAGGGAACCTGGAAGGTGCATTGTCGGAAAAAAAAAAGTACTATTTAAAAGAGTCAAAATTTTTCCTTCTTTCATTAATAATCTCTCGGTAGGGCTTAGTCAGCCTAACGGCTTACTATGTATTACCAAGAAACAATAAAATGTGTTCTTTTTTCATATAAATTATTCTGATTTTCCATTTCATCGAATCCCATATTCTGAGACATTCAGCACTTTTTCCATTTAGTCCCCCCTTTTTTTAGTTCCTTTTAAGAAAACAATTTCATTATCTTATTTGCCATAGGATAGCCTGTGACTTTGACAACCACGGAAACCATACTTTCAAATTGCCTTGAAATACACATTCAAAAATGGATTTTTTTTTTTTAAAGATTTTATTTATTTGACAGAGAGAAACACAGCCAGAGAGGGGACACAAGCAGGGGGAACGAGAGAGGGAGAAGCAGGCTTCCTGCCGAGCAGGGAGCCCAATGTGGGGCTCGATCCCAGGTATCCGGGATCATGACCTGAGCCGAAGGCAGTCGCTTAACCAACTGAGCCACCCAGGCGCCCCCAAAACTGGAAATTTTTGAGCTAAATGAGAAAATTTCCGGCTACAGATTAACTCTCATTTAAGTTCCTAATTCATCTTTAGAATTATATCATCATGTCTTCACAAGAAGTCTGGTTTTTTTGGCTAAAAATAATCCCAGAATAATATGTGTAAAAATTTTTAAAAATATTTTTTAAAAGGATATTTAATCTCTGATAGAGTTATTAGAAATTATCATTTGAAGGATGCCTGGGTGGCTCAGGCAGTTAAGCCTCTGCCTTCTATTCAGATCATGATCTCAGGGTCCTGGGATCAAGGCCCATGTTGGGCTCCTTACTCAGCTGGGAATCTGCTTCTGTCCCTCTCCTTTTGCCCCTCCCCCCATTTATGCCCTCTCTGTCTCTCTGTCTCTCTTTCAAATACATGGATAAAATATTTTTTTGAGAAAGAAAATTATCGTTTGATCTTGCTAAAGGAGTATATATATATATATATATATATATATATATATATATATTTTAAAGATTTTATTTATTTAAGGGGCGCCTGGGTGGCTCAGTTGGTTAAGCAGCTGCCTTCGGCTCAGGTCATGATCCTGGAGACCCGGGTCCGAGCCCCACATCGGGCTCCCTGCTCAGTGGGAGGCCTGCTTCTCCCTCTCTCACTCCCCCTGCTCGTGTTCCCTCTCTAGCTATGTTTCTCACTGTCAAATAAATAAAATCTTTAGGAAAAAAAAAAGATTTTATTTATTTATATGACAGAGAGAGAGATCACAAGTGGGGCAGAGAGGCAGGCAGAGAGAGAGGAGGAAGCAGGCTCCCTACCAAGCAGAGAGCCCGAGCCGAAGGCAGAGGCTTTAACCCACTGAACCACCCAGGTGCCCTAAAAGAGTATATTAAAGATAATTCTTCACTTCGTAAATTATTTTCACATGCTTGATTCTGGCATACTTTTAATAAAACAAAATGTTCAATTGTCAAAAATAAAATAGGCAAAAAAGATTGGAAAGATGTACATAATAGCTTTTACCTATTGTGTGAGATTTTAAAACCTTGAAATTTCTTACCAGATTCATCATGGTTGACACAACAGCAGA
Source organism: Spilogale gracilis (assembly GCA_004023965.1). NCBI lineage: Eukaryota > Metazoa > Chordata > Mammalia > Carnivora > Mephitidae > Spilogale > Spilogale gracilis. Next base: position 42,637 of record PITA01008591.1, on the reverse strand, counting down.
AAATAGGGGAAAAACCCAAAACCAAACAGATACTCAGAACATAGCTAATTCCATTATGCTCAGACCCCCGAGCCCACCCAGCGGCTCCCGTGCAGACAGCAGCGTCTGGTGGTGCCAGTGGTCTGGGAGGCCTTCCTGCCCAGTAGGTTTGCAGGAGAAATGAGTTCTGCTTAATGAGGATCCGAAAGGAGCCGGGCAGAAGCATCCAGCTGAACTTGTGGGGTTCTGCAGACCCCATCCTGCCTGCCAGCATCACCCCCTGCGGGCTCTAACTCCACGCTCCCCACAGTCACTAGGCTCCTCTCCGGAGCTCGCCTCTCCAGCTGACCTTGCGCGCGGCCCTGCCCCGCAGAGGGCCTGCTCTGGCAATTCTCCCTCCCTCTCCTCCATCAGCGTGTCCTCTGCTGGAATGTCTTGTCTGCCTGGAGCGCCCCGTGGTTCCCTCTGTCATAACACACCCCTTGATCTGCCTCTCCACTCTGCTGTCTCTCGGCTTCTCAGCCCTCCCTTGCCACGACCCACGGAAGAGCTGCCGTCCTGGCTGACTCCGATTCCTTCCTCATTTTCTCTGAAACCACCTTGGCCCAGGCTCTGCCCCGCCCCCTGAAAATGCCCTGCCCCGAGTCCCCAGTGCCCTGCGCCTTGCCCACTGGGGGTCGGTGCTTGCGTTTCAGCTTTTTGAGTCACTGTCTCCACCTGGCTCCGGGACACCCAACACTGTTGGTTTCTTCCGGTCACACAGGTTTGGGGTTGCTTTGGGGTTTTTTTTTGCTGTTTGTCTTCCCTCAGACTTCTTAAAGTTGGAACACTTGAGGGCTCAGACCTTTGGCCTCCTCCAGCCTCAAACGAGAACTTTGGTGGGTTCAGCAAGTCTTGTGACCCAAAACACCGTATACATGGACACCCTCTTTCTCCAGCCAAGACCTACACCCCCAGAAGTTTAGATTAAGATAGACAACCATCAGCTCAGAATCTCCCCTGAACTTCCTCAATCTAAAACTGAACTCCTGACCCCCTTCCTCCAACCTCCTTCACCTGCAACTGTCCACAGGTCAGTTGGTGACAGTCCTACACTTTCCAAGGTGAAACACCTTGCAGATATGCTTGACTCTGGTCTTCCCTCCCCTCCCTCCTGTTCTCCCTTTGGATCACACCCAGACTGTCAGAAACTCCTGTTGACCCTGCCTGTAAAATTCAGCCAGATTTAATCACGCCTTCTGAGCCCCCTGTGCTGCCTCTGGTCTAAGCTTTTTGCCCGAATTAGGACAAAAGCCTCCTTACCAGTCTGTGTTACCTTCCTGGAGTCTCTTCTCAGTCCAGTCGCCCACCTGCTCATCTTTTAAGAAATGTAAGTTGGATGGTGTCACTGCTCTGCTAAAAACCCTGTAGTCCTTCCCTGGTTCCCACAGAAAATAAGGCCTCAAAGGTGGTCAGCTCCCCTCCTGCCATTCTTGTCTGTCCTCTGCCCCAGCCCCTGCCACCCTCTGAGGCCCTGCTGGTTGGGGCAGGCTCATGTGCAAGAGCTAGCTCCGCTCCTCCCCTCTTACCCCCCAGGGCTCCTGCTTCTCTCCTTCACCTTCTGTGGCCCCCCTCGCTTGCTTTAACACTTCATCTGCTTCTACCTGCTCTGCTCTTTCTCTTTCTCTGTACAGTTTGCCATTTTGTCGCAAGCTCTATGATTTACCTGTTTTATTCTTTATCGGTAGTAGCAACACCTTGTTGAAATTTAACACTGACTGGGTTTTTGAATGAAGCGCTGTAACTGTCCTTGTGCAGATTTGCTTTATCCGTCATTCTTGGGAGCATGTGCATCAATTTGATACCACCTCTGCTTTTTCCCAAAGTTAAGCCAGAAAAGTCAAGAATAATTCGGGTGTCAAGTTCATAAGCAGAGAAACAAAGAGGTTAAAGAAGAAGCTAATTTCAAAGAACTAATTTTTAATTCCAAAAGAAGCTGGAATTTCAAAGATTCCTACGGACGCAGGCTATCGCCATGGCAGGAGCCTGTCCATGTGGTAGGGTCAGAAGCCGAGGTCACTTCACACCCATTGCTTTGTTTTGAACATCTGTGCACTGTGTCATTTTTTTGAAGCGCAAAGGACTGCTCATCGCGTGTCTGTGTCATGACCTGGACCACAGGGGTTTCAGCAACAGCTATCTGCAGAAATTTGACCACCCTCTGGCAGCTCTCTATTCCACTTCGACCATGGAGCAGCATCACTTCTCCCAGACCGTGTCCCTCCTCCAGGTGAGCCCTGCCCGCCCTCCGCACCCCACACAGGTTCTAGTGGGCTTTATGTAAATGAGGGATGTTGGGGTGGCCTCCTACTCACAGTGGTTACATTTGCAGAACATTGTGTGTACGGTCGCCGTTCCATAGTCGTGGGGTTTTCGGATGATGTCGGCTTGGTGAAGATTTTGAATATATATATATATAGCTTTGGTTTTTAAGTACATGATACTCTAAGGCAAAGTTTGTTTCACATAATAAATCCATAAATTTATATGGATTTTTATATTCTTAAACCCAAAACATATTGAACAGTAAATCTTGAGAGTTAGGCAAATCAGGTTTTAAGTGCACTGAAGTTCTTTTAGTTTTCTTGTTTTCTATTTTTCTATTTTATTGCTTTTAAAATGTTCTTGGTACTTGATCTAGACACGGGCAGACCTCACTCACGCTCTGATGTAAATGCTCTGTCTCAAGTTCACCTTCATGAGGTATCTCCTACTTCATGCTGGTTTGATTCCTCTCCTAGACGATTTCTTAAATGTGCTTTGACTTCAGAGGAGAGCACTCTGTGTTTTCCTCTGACTGTCAGCACCAGAGTCGGAAGAGAAGACCCTAAGGAGGGCGGTGGGCTCTACAGGGCTGGGTGGCCGAGCCGCAGCGCCTGCCGCGGGCCTGGCTACCGACGGGCTGCAGAGCTACCGACGGGCTGCGGAGCGCTCTCCCGTCCTCGTGCGGCCCGGCTCCAGAGTTCTCTGCGCCTTGCTTGTCATCTGTGCCCTGACTGTCCGGGCTCCACAGGTAGTGCCGCTTGCCCAGACCTTTTCCCAGCCCAGCAAAACGTACCTGCCTGGGTCCTGTTTCCTCAGGACCGAGGAGGTAGCTGATGACATCCCTGAACTGTGCTTCTGCTCCAGGCTCCTGCCGGCCACGCCCAGCGGCTAGCGGGTCCCTCACTTGTCCCCACTGGCCCTTTCCCTGAAGGCCGGAGGCAGTCACAGTCCTGATGTTCCCTTAGCACCAGCCTTTCTTTATTTTTAAAATTATATATATATATGTATATATATATTTTTTAAATTTTATATATATATACATATGGGTAGATAGATACAAACATACCTACCTAGTAATTCAAACAGGATAAAAAAATGTGTGTGAGAATGCATGTCTGTGTGTGTGTGTGCGTGTGTGCAGAAACATGCCTATTGTAGATGACAAATACTGTAGAACTTCATGACAGTTTTTGTATATACTCTGATCTTACTCTTGATACAAGGCTATTTGTATAGAAAGAAGGGTAAATGCCAGAAATGACATCAGGATGCCTTCATTTAGCAATAATTCAGACTCACTGTGTTAGCATCCCTGGTCCTAATTCATTCACTTGACTATGGCAAATGTAATGTAGTGTAATCCACAAATAATTCTAATAGCCTTTTATAAGGTTTCTTTGGAAAACCTATTTTAAACAAAATAGGATTCGTTTAGAAATAGAGATTACACAAAGTACACTGCTGCTGGGTAGAATAAAAAATGAAGCCCTGTGACACAGCAGTGATTTAGAAACTGTGTACGGCTGGAGAGGCCTCGGCCCACCCCAGTGCTGGGACACTTGCCCCATCTGCTGCCATCAACAGTGGGGGTTCACAATGCTCTGTCGCATTTTGCACGAGCTCTCAGCAATGTGGGGGCTCCACATTACACAGTGCCGTGATGATCAGAACATAGAAGGCAGCACCCAGGGCAGTAAATTAGGTTCAGGCAAGCTATCGGCCAGAAGGTGTTGAAGAATCATTAGATTCCAAGTATTGCAGATGGGATTTCAGTCAATGAGGAGGCCAGAGTAAGGGCACATCTGTTCTCCACTTCTAGAGAAGATCAGTCACTCAGCGTGCTTACAATCTTCCTCAAGAGCACAAGAACGAGAAGCTGGAAAGAAGCACTGGGCATTGCCATAGGTCCAGGAGAAAAGGCTACCATTTAAGGTGCTCGAGTGACCTAGAGCCTCCTGTGTGAGTTGGGACAGGGAGAGATGTACCAGGTTCATAAACAGGTGGCCCGTCACCATGGGCAGGAGTACTCGGGAAAGGTTTCCTCCTTTTCCTGGAAGTTTCTGTACTCTCTGCTGATTAGACATTTATGCTCATGATCCTTCTTGGAGTATTTCTTCTCAAATCCAGCTCTCACCGCCCCTGGAATTTCATTTTAATGCCTCCTCTCAGCTGCCAACACCCCTTTTAGGTCCTGGGGGTGTGGTAGCAACAGAGACCAGTCCCTGCAGTCACGTCCTCCACTGGGCTGCTGTCTGGTGGCCGTTGACTGCGGCTCTCACAGCTGTGTCTCAGCCTAGGGCCCAGGGGATCTTCTTTCCAAGCACCTGAACTCAGCATCAAGTGTGGCCACGACTGTGCTCATGATTGTACATCTCCTGTGGGGAGGCCTCCATCTCCCAGCCGCCACAGGGGGACGACCTTAAGGTCATTGTTCCCCACCCCCACATCCAGGTGCCAAGGCCTTCCAGTTTTAGGTTTTGTCAAGACAACTCTGGGGGTGCCTGGGAGGCTTAGTCGTTGGGTGTCTGCCTTTGGCTCAGGTCATGATCCCAGGGTCCTGGGATCGAGTCCCGCATCAGACTCCCTGCTTGGCAGGGAGTTTGCTTCTCCCTCTGCCCTTCTCGCCTCTCATGCTCTCTTTCATGTTCTGCCTCAGGCTGTCTCTCAAATAAATAGATAAAATCTTTAAAAAACAATCTAGTATCAGTCTAACACACAAACACGTCACTTACAGAATGACAGGAGAAGTGTCTGTTTGGTCTTGCCTTGCCTTCACTTTTATCTCAGTGAGAAAGATGCAAGGCCATCCCTTGCCGAGTGGGCAGTGAGAGGAGGCTAAGTTATGGATGAAGGAACAGCTGTATTCTTATTTCTTAGCGGCACTCTTAGTTTTTGCTGAGCTGCCCATTACCTCTTTTTTTTTTCAAGATTCTATTTACTTTTCAGAGAGAGAGATCACAGGTAAGCAGAGAGGCAGGCAGAGAGAGAGGAGGAAGCAGGCTCCCCGTCGAGCAGAGAGCCCGATGTGGACCTCGATCCCAGGACCCTGAGATCATGACCTGAGCCGAAGGCATTGGCTTTAACCCACTGAGCCAGCCAGGCGCCCTGCCCATTACCTCTTAACATGAGGGCATCAGGACTGGTTTCCTGGTGATCAGGGCCCTTGGCGTTCCAGACAGAGGAGGCTCCCACCACCTGCTAACCTAGCCCTTCAGACTCCTCCAGCCACCTGCACGTCCGCCAGTGACCTTGCTTCTTTGACATCCCGCATTCGGCCTTCATCACCTATTATCTAGCTTTATACCCTCATTGACCGCCATTTCTCTAAGCTTGCCTCTCTCAAATCATCTTCCAGACACATGTCTGAACATGTTATTCTCCTGTTTAAAAGTCATCAATGAGGGGCGCCTGGGTGGCTCAGCTGGTTAAGCGACTGCCTTCGGCTCAGGTCATGATCCCAGAGACCCGGGATCAAGTCCTACGTCGGGCTCCCTGCTTGGCGGGAATCCTGCTTCTCTCTCACTCCCTCTGCTTCTCCCTCTCTGACTCCCTCTGCTTGTGTTCCCTCTCTGGCTGTGTTTCTCTCTGTCAAAAAAATAAAATCTTTAAAAAAAAAAAAGTCATCAATGAGCCCTCTGGGGTCAAGAATCGATTCCAAGATTTTATTTGTTTACCCGAGAGAGAGAACACAAACAGAGGGGGTGGCAGAGGGAGAAGCAGTCTCCCACTGAGCTGAGCAGGGAGCCTGGTGCAAGGCTCGATCCCAGGACCCTAGGATCATGACCTGAGCAGAAGGCAGAACTTTAACCACCTAAGCCACCCAGTTACCCCAATAAGTTCCATTTCTAAGCTGATATTTAGATCTTTAGTGAATGGCCTGTGGATGTTCTAGGACTTTTGTATCTACTGTACGTCTTAGTTGCAGACTATTTCTTACTTCTGTGTCATTGCCTGCATCCTTCTCCACTGCCTTTTTGGGCTAACTTAACTTCAAGGCTCAGTTCAGGTATTACGTCCTCCAGTGGAATTATTTTATGACTTCCGGACACAGCTGGAACACAGCCATGTGCCCCTTTCCATGCCCCTGAGCCCTCAAGCAGACGTGTATCTTAATTTTTTTCACATTGTATTGAAATTTTCTGTTGGCATGCTTAGCTTACCCCTACTGTGAATTACAAGCCCAATGAGGACAGTCACTGTACCTCATTCGTCCCTGTCCCTGCCCACCCACCACTGGGTCTCCTGATGTGGATGGCAGTGTCACATGAAGGTATGGGATAGGGATGCAAGAGAGCTCGGGGGATACAAAACAGTGAGTGTAAAGTTTGGAGACAGAAAACTGCCGAGTTTTATTTAAGGGAGAGGGAGTCAGTGATTCTCCTTAGGACAAAGCGTAGGTTGGTACTAAAACAAAAGCTGGAAAGCCTTTAAATAAGAAGACTATTTTGTGTGGACGGTGACATCCAGGAAAGCAGGAGAGCTTTGTTTGCTTACCCAAAGCTTGCCCACATATTTTAGTCATTGTGGTAGAGCCATTAGTGTTGGGATAGAAAATCCACTCATGCTCCTTAGTAATGAGATGTCAATGATTACTTTGAATATCGAAGCCACCCTTTTTCTGTGTTTTGCCTTCTGTGCATATCGCATGTTAAGTACTCACAAGTCAAAATTTTAAAAAACAGACCAATTAGGAATAATCTTTCTAGTTATTAAGAAAATTTTCTCACTATTTCATTAATCTTGAATTCTCGGGTACTTTTGCAATATGCTCAGATGGTAAGAGAATTGTCTTTATACTCAGCACTTTAGGGTCCTATGATGTCTCCATCAGTTTCCGTTCTGCCAGTCTGTCCACGGAGTAGAATTTACTGCAAAGTTGTACATCCATCCAGCCCTGCCTTTACTAATAAGCTACAATATATCACACAGAGAGGGACAGAGAAACCTGTCCTTTTCTGCAGACGTATTCTGAATGGATAGAAGTGATCTTTGGCTACCGTATTTCCTTCTGGGTATTTATTTGTGTGGTATTTGTTTGTTTGATTTTCCTTTCTGTTCCTTAGCTCCAGCTGCAGAGGTTATAGTGGTGGATTTTGTCCTCTTTGTCGCCACCATCATCATATTATAAATATTGCAGTACTTGTAATATTTACTATAAATAAATCAGAAACTTACGAATTTTGCACATAGTTAACACATCAATTTTTATAATATTCTGTGAGAGTATCAGTTTATTTCCATGTTACAAGTAAGAGTAATGGGTATCAAAGAGGTTAAGTACCTTGTCCATAGTCATACAGCTAGTAAGTGACCAGACAGGATTAAAAACTAGAATTGTTGAACTCCCAATGCTTAGTTCTTTTTTTTTTTTTTTTTTAAGGTTTTATTTATTTATTTGACAGAGAGAAACACAGCCAGAGAGGGAACAGAAGCAGAGGGACTGAGAGAGGGAGAAGCAGGCCTCCTGCTGAGCAGGAAGGCCGATGTGGGACTCGAACCCAGGTCTTCAGGATCATGACCTGAGCCGAAGGCAGCCGCTTAACCAACTGAGCCACCCAGGCACCCCCAAATGCTTAGTTCTTACTTACAGTACTACTGTGCTTCCTGGCCCAGGGCTGGATGCAGGAGGCGATTAAGTATCCGAATAAATACTAAGCCATTGCTCTTGTGAATGCTCAGTGCAGTTGATTTGTGTTACCCCAGATCCCCTGAATGACTCAGCCCATGCCAGTGGCTTCCTGTGGAGGTGACTTACAGCCAGCCAGGTGAGCCTGGGCTGCTTGGCATGCAGGTATTGAAGTCTGCGCTCCGAGGCCTTGCCTTAGCATCTCTTTCGTACACGCAAGCAGCATGGGACTTTGGAAAGAATTGTTTATGATTAGTAATAGTATTTTAAAAGCTTGCTAAGGAAAGATGGATCAGTGTGTCCTTCCGCGTCAGTAGTAACCTCCCTGCAGCCCTCATTGTTGCCAGAGTGATTGTCCTAAACCAGGCCTCACGTGTCATGACCCTCGTAACCTTCTAGGCCTTTGAACTGTCTGTCACTATTTCTCCGTGCAGACGATGTAACCGAGCCAGACTGAACTTGTGTGGCTCACCCGGAGCCCATGTGGTCTCTTGTGGTCCCTCCTTCTCCTGCAGAATCCACCGCCCCGCCCGTGCTCTTCTGGAGCCCTTCACGTAGCTCCGTCCTGGAGACCACTCCATCCGTTTGATGGTGTGCTTCTATGCTTCTCTCCCTCTAAGCCGTGAACCCCTCCCAGGTGAACTTAGATTGTTTGGGGCCGTGGGCAGAGTAGCTACTGTCCTCTGAACGTCCTTACACAAAGTGAAACATTGCACACTAAATATCTGCCAAATCAGTAAAGGCATAACGTCCTTCATGCTGTGATAGGAAAGACACAGGCAGACATGCTCCAGCAGTGCAGTGGACAGCTGAGACTCCGTGGGCTCACCATGTCCGAAAGATCACCCAGGGAGTGGGTCACAGGGGAGCTCCCGGCACAGGGCTGACCCCAGCGCCGCACGTGTTCTCCAGTAGCTCCCAGAGCTCGGCTGCTTAAGCACCTGGAGCAGAGCCCACACGTGCGTTCACAGCCTGAGCACTGTTAGGCGGGTCACCCATCTTTGGATTTTAGGAACATTTCCTGATATAAAATGCGGGTGAGTTTATGCCTAATTGATACAAAGTGGGATAAACTGCCATTCAATTATTCATTAATATAAACTTCAAACACTGTAACCTGGGACATTAGCTATAATAAACTCACCAGTTGTATTATATTATAAAAGTACTATATGAGGTTTCAGTGTTAACAGATGTGAAATTGGACCTTTTAAAAGATTCTAAGCTGTTTGTGTGTTGTGTTTGGTTCCTCTATCTCCCTTACTTCCCTTCGGGAGGAGCAGAGTGCTCAAAAATACGTACTTGATCCTCTTGAAGGGACACTGCTTGTGCATTGATTGTTGCCTTCGCGCTGGCAGAGTCTGGCGGGCCGTAGGAGGCTCGTCCGCGGGGCTTCTCCTCCTAGCGCTCCTTAGTACTGGAAAGTGCCTGAAGTGGATGTTAACTAACTAGAATTTCAATAAAAGTTTTTTAAAAAGAAAAGTAATAAAGAGTAAATCCAAAGTAGCCAACAGAATATACAGATCCTTTCAAATGGGTCTCCATTTGCCATAGATTATGGATCCTTTAGAGAATCTGACAAAATAATGTGCTTATGGATGACAGGCTCAACACATATTTGATAGGTAGATAGATAGAAGCAGTAAGTTCATAACTCTGTGGTCCCGGAGAGAATTTCTAGAACCCAGGCCAAGAAGTTCCTATTTTAGAGAGATTTAAAAAAATTGTTCAACAGTATGACAGAATAATTTCATACACTGTAATTCATTGGTTTATTGGTAATAAATAAAGCATACAAGTATGTGTCACATGTGATTGCTCTTCAGACGACCTGCCAGTCGCAGATGTGAACACGCGTGCCGACCAGACCGCCAGGGTGAAACGTGTGAAATGTGTTCACGGGAGCGCAGGTGACAACGCTTTAAGTGTTGAAACGGAGGAGCTGCTTTACTTGAGTTAGGATCAAATGGATGCAAAGCAGATTTCATAGCAGGAGTCAGAGAATAAAAGTTCTTTTCTTTTATCTTCCTGCACTAAAATTTTGGAGAGTGGAGTTCAGCCACCTCCCCAGGGCTTGGATCCCCTCCCTTGTCCCCTCGGTTACCAAGCGGCCTCTGCTTGAGCCCTCCACCCACAGCATTTACTGCCTGGTCCCCTTCCGTCCCCGGGTAGCTGAGCTTCGGGGGTCGAACTCCTTGTGCGGAGCTGAAGTCTGTCATCAGGTCTGCCCTCTGGCCCTGTTGTGTCTTAAAAGCTGCTTCCAGGGAGACTGCGTTACTAAAAATGACCAAAACGACCAGTTTATATAAGCACTGCGGTTGCTCTTTAAAGAAAAAATATTGTTGATGCTTCAGCACATGACTTCATTTCAGTTAGATATCAGAGTTATTTAGATTTTATAATTTTTTGAAAATGTTTTGTCAATTTACAGCATCCTGTAAATGTAAGCCCTTCCTATTATCATTGTCAGGAACATAACCAACTAGAACTCACTCCATTTGCTCTGTTTATCAGAGGATAATTTAAATATTTATAAAAGCTGAGAGTAGGTAATAGAGATTCTGATGATTGAAAATGGTGTGCGTACGACCTTATTTCGGAGTCATAGGATGGAGGCAGCGTCTTGGTGAGGTCTGATTTTCTAAGAGTTAAATTTCATGTTTTTAATGTATTTTATCAGTCTATAAATATAGCTTAGAGCAAGTGAAAATAATCGATTAGAGTAGGACTGTGCTGATAATGAATAATTTTACAATACTCGATGAGCCCACAGATTAAATGCATCTTTATTATTTCAATCTTTTTTGTTTGAACAGAAACAATCCATTTTTATCTCAATTACAAATAAAGACTTAAGATTCTCAGTAATTGTAAAAAGTTTTTAACAGATTCATATACAAAAGAATAATTCTGAGGTAATAGAGTCCAACTGCGCAGGGTTCTGGTCTTGTCCAGGGGGCGGTCTGCTGTCCCCACCCCCTGGGCACAGAGGAAGAGAGGGTGGCCCTGCTTGGGTTTTATGGAAAAGGGCTGTTACCCGTAGGGAGAAATTTTAATATGCCTGGCTAAACTTTCTTTTGAAGTTGTGGGACATTTTCTTCTATGATATGGAGAAAGTAGTTTACTAGTCCTTATTACACTTGCTGAAGTGGACAAAGATATGCGTGATTTTCTTAACCCATTAATTTCCAGTCTAATATAAAAATTACTAAAGTTTTAAATTAGTTTAAAAAGAAATGTCTTAAATATTTTACATTTTCTAGTCTTTTAATTGCTTCCTGGAAATATCCAAAAACTAGCTACAAATGTAAATAACTGGGATTTTGCGGTAGCAAATGGTGTTATCGTGATAGATCAGTTAAGTGGTAGTAGCTTCACCGTTGCAGCTTGAAGAGAAACTGCGTCGTTAGTTTCCAGTACTCTTACAAGCTTTTCTTTTGTTTCCCCCAAACCTGTCATTTGTGGGCCAAATGCCATTGACTGACTGTATTGTTTCAGGTACCTGCGAATGTCATAAGATCAGAGCCTGTGCTTTTATTGGTGGTGTTTATCTGTGTTTTTTTCCGTAGTTGGAAGGGCACAATATCTTCTCCACCTTGAGCTCCAGTGAATATGAACAGGTGCTTGAGATCATCCGCAAAGCCATCATTGCCACAGACCTTGCTTTATACTTTGGAAACAGGAAACAGTTGGAAGAGATGTACCAGACCGGATCGCTAAACCTTAATAATCAATCTCATAGGTAAAAATCATTTTTAAAAGTTTAGAAGCCTAGGAAATCTTATCTGGAATAAACTTATACTTAAAAACCGAAATTTAGTTTAGCATGAATTTGTATTTGAAGGAAGAAATGTAAAAATATTTATATGTTTTCTTTCTGTTTTACATGTACTTTATTTATTTTTGGTTTGCATATTTCCTTATTTGACAAAATTACTAAGAATGAATTATGGGGATATATTAAAATATGAATTGATTTAAACTGCTTGCACAGGAATCGGTCCTCTTTTTTTTTTTTTTTTTAAAGATTTTATTTATTCATCTGAGAGAGAGAGAGAAAGACAAAGAGAGCACAAGCAGGGGGAGCAGCAGGCTTCTTGATGAGCTGGGCCTGACATGGGCCTCGATCCCAGGACATGGAGATCATGACCTGAGCCGAGGGCAGGTGCCCCAGGAACGGGTACTTTTAAAGCGGGCTCATTTTACAAGAGGCCTCTCCTTGAATTCAGTTACGTTCAGTCCAGGTTTTGGTCATTAGCTTCACAAACTCAAAAGCGAATGGAAATGGATTCATTTTTCAGAATCCAGATCTTACTGACAAGCTAACGTGATTGGTGGATAAAACTGGAGTTCCATTGTATTCATCTACAAACATATATTCTAGTTACAAGCATCAGAATATTGGCATTCAGTGTGATCAGATCATCTGGTTTATCTTTTCTGAGCAGGCATGTCTTGCCTAACAAATTCAGAAGCCTGTCAGGTGTTTTCATTGTGAACCTCTCCACCATCGGTATGTTCGATCTCAGCACATTGGCTGACCTGCCTGATCTGCTTATAGTTTGTAGGCATGACCACCAGCTTTTAGGACTGAGGACTAGGACTTTCCCTGTGCTCTTTCCACGTCTGACCAAGTCCATCTTAAGTGATGCCGTCTTTACCTTTAGATTTGTGACTATTCGTTTACCGGTCTCTTCTAGTCTTGCTGAACTTAGGTTGATATTCTCTTTGTTCGGTTGCTTTCCATTCTTCCTCCATGATCCATTAAGTACTGATCATAACATTTGTTTTTAGAAGAGTCTGTTTTAAAGTTTTTAGAAGCCATTACTCAGGTACCACAAACACAAAACCTTAGGTTTATCCATGATTATAGATATGTAATAAAGTTTGCATCTTCAAGAATATTGCATGCATGTAATATAATGATATCCATTCCTTTGGTTAAGCTACCATTTTGTGTGATTCAGTTTGCATTCAAACAGGGGCAGGTCCGGATTTTGCAGAGCCTGAACCTTATACAATTTTGGGAACCCTGTTTAAGGAAAACAGAGATAGCCTATTTTCGCCTAGAGCAGTCTGCACACATTGCCAGGGCCTCCCAGGTTCATGGAGGGGTCAGTGTCATGAAGGGCCACAAAGGCTCTTCCTAACACATCTAGCTCTGTCTGCAGCCCTAGGGTTGCCCCTGACTTACAATCATACATCTCTGCCTGCAGCAGGTTTTGTGTGTGGTTCTTACAGGAGCAGGTGCTTGTTTACAGTTCTCTTTCTTATGAAAATATACCCTGGATGAAAGTAGCTTTTGGCTTGCTGAAACCCATGGATATACAGTTTTTTTGAAGTTACAAGTAAGAGTCATGTAATTAGTATCAAGTCTCTTACATATATTTTTTAGCAAAATGATCACAAAACAATTATTGTAAAATAGAAAATTTAAGAATCTGATTACAAGTAATATATTTTGTGCTTAATGCAAAGAATGCAGACGTGTTATATAAGAAGAATATTCTGTTCCTCTGCATTCGTGCCAGCAGTCTATTGGGTATAATGTCATCCCATGCACTTTTCTGTGTTTATGCACAGTTCTGTGTTGAGGGTGGTGTGTGTGTGTGTGTGTGTGTGTGCGCGCGCACGCGCGCGTGTGTGTGTGTACAATATATATATACACACACAAATATGCCGTCCTCTTTTTTTTTTTAATAAAAATGTGATTATACCAGATGCGTTCCTTTTCTCTAAGAGTTATATAACATCTTGTATGGAATACTGTATACCCCATACTGTATGAAAGCTTATTAAACCTTTCCCCTGATGGTAAGATATTTCTAGAATTTTGCAGTATAGGTAAAACTGCAATAAACTTACTTACTTAGCCTTACCTGCTGGTCCTCTAAAAATATATATTGCATAGTGCATGATGCTATAAATCTATAAACATATAATCATAGTAAATTTTCTAAAAGGTTTGTGGAAATTCACACTCCTAACGTGGGTGAAAACTGTTGCTCATTAAATGTGCCATTTTCTGATACCTCCCTGCATTGCAGACGGCTTCATGCTTGTCTCTTTATTGTTCCCACTTCTGTGTAAATGTTCAGATATTTTGCATATTTTTTATTGAATTGTTGTTTACTTTTTTTATAAATCAGTTTGCATTATGTATTTTATTAAGAGTACTAAAAGTTTCTCTGTCCTATGTTACAAATATTTTCTTTGGGCAATTTTCAAAAACTTTATTCAGATTTTCTTTTGACTATAAAGGAATTTAGTTTCATGAGGTCAAATCTCTCTTTTGTTTTTATCAAATCTGGTTTCCTATCTTGCTTAACTTTTTTTTTTGAGGTTTTTTTTTTTTTTAAAGATTTTATTTATTTGACAGATACAGCAAGAGAGAGAACATAAGCAGGGAGTGTGGGGGAGGGAGAAGCAGGCTTCCCGCCAAGCAGGGAGCCCTATGCGGGTCTCCATCCCCGGACCCTGGGATCATGACCTGAGCTGAAAGCAGACGCCTAATCGACTAAGCCACCAGGCGCCCTCCTGTCTTGCTTAAGATGACCTCCCCTGTCCTCATAGTAGAATAAATAGTACTTAAAATTCATTTTGAATATTTTTATAGTTTTGATTTTCATAGTTAGATCTTAGTTCTTCTGAAGTTAAATCTTTTATTTATTTATTCCTGGTAGGTTAAATCAATGCCATTTAATGAATAACTCATTTTTCCCACTGCTTGAAGTTTTCATATAAACTTATTTGAGTTCCTTAAGCCATTTAAATGCTAATCAACTAATCCTCAACTGTGATCATACTGTTTTGATTACTGTAACTATGTTGGAATTTATCGTATATGCCTAATAAGATATTTTCATCTTTCACTTATCTTCCAAAAATTCTATGGAAATTATTACTTAATAAATGCATTTTTAAATATTTTTATTAAAAATTTGAGGGGCGCCTGGGTGGCTCAGTTGGTTAAGCGGCTGCCTTCGGCTCAGGTGATGATCCCAGAGACCTGGGATCGAGCCCCACATCAGGCTCCCTCCTCAGCGGGAGGCCTGCTTCTCCCTCTCTCACTCCCCCTGCTTGTGTTCCCTCTCTGGCTGTGTTTCTCTCTATCAAATAAATAAAATCTTAAAAAAAAAAAATTTGAACTTACAAAAAAGTAGAAATTATATTGAGGTGTACAACTTATACCCACTACGTACAGTCAACAGTTGTTAACATTTTGCCGTATGTTTCTGCCTCTCTTTTTTCAATGTGCGCCTTGAATGTAAGTCATAGACATCATGACTTTTATGCCCTCATCATGAATACTGAAAAAGAGGGAAATATTCTGCTGTCTTTAAAAATAGCCACACTGGCACTCTGATTGCAGCTCCGTTTATTTCTTCACTTGAAAATGAAGTGCATTGTCTTCAAAGACATTGGCATGACTTTAATCCTGACAGCATTTTATTGTGGGTCTACACAGGTCCTGTCACTTTATTTTGCAGAGTTTATCACCTGTGGATGTATTTTTTCCCCATTTTTAACTGGAAATACAGCTTTCAGTATAAATAAAGTTATAAATTTCTACCTATTTCTCTCTTGTGCCTTATGTGTTTAGAAGCTTTATTAGGTGCTTACACATTTCTATTTGTTATGTCTTCTCCAGGATTTACCATCTATCAGTGTGAAGTTAATTCTCTATTTTGTCTGTAATACTTCTCACTTTAAAGTTTTCTTTGTTAATAGCCACACCAGCTTCTTTATGCTCATGTCACATTGTTTTCATTTCTTTACTGTTCTCTCTCTGTGTCTTTATATTTTCGAATGGGTCTTACTACCAATAGTAGTTGAGACCTGAAATCACTAACTTCCTGATGGACTGTTCAGTCTGTTTGCATTTAATGATACTATATTTGATTGATTGTCTTATTATCTTCCTTATGTTCTCTTGAACACCTTGTTCTTTGTCCCTCCTTTCCTTCCTTCATCTGAGTTAACTCAATGTTTCCTTCAGCACTTTGTTCTGTATCTTCTACTGTCTTTCGTTGTTATACTTCTTTAGTATTTTAGGTGGTTACTCTGAGTTTACAGTCTTCACTTTTATCAGTTGCTTTGAATTAATATCATTTCATTTCCATACAATATAAAAACCTTAAAAAATCCATTTATACCTCTTTTTACCTGTTATGCTCTTGTTGAGTATGATACTGATACATTTGTTCTGCATCCCACATAGGTTGCTAATATTGAAAACTAAATAGTTGATTACTAAAGAATTTTTCATTAAAAGAAAACTAATGTGTCATATTTTCTCACATGTATACCATTTCCAATGCTTCATATTTATTGAACAGTTTCAGATTTCTATGTGGTATCATCTTACTCTAGTCTAAAGAACTTCCTTTAAATTCCTTAAAGCGTGTTGACAGCAGTTTCTTCCAGCCATTGTTTATCTGAAAATGCCTTTATTTTGGCTTCACTTTTTGGATCTTTTTGCTAGATTTTGCAATTCTAAGTTGGCATATTTTCTTTTGTAAGTGTCCAGTTATTTCCTGGCCTTCATCTTTTAAGTTAGTGGTCATTCCTACTGTTTTTCTAAATATAATGTATCTTTTTGTTCTGACTGTTCTGAAGCTTCTCTCTGAAACTTTGGTTTCTAGCGCGTGGTCTGTAAAGTGTGGTCTTCTGGCTTGAGGTCCTTCCTCACAGTTTTCTGGACTATGGGCTACTGGTTGCAATGAAGTGTAGGAAAGTTTCCACCATGTGCATGCTTGCTCGCTCACTCGCTCTCTCTCAAATAAATAAAACCTTACAAAATAAAATAGTCAAAACAACTTTGTCAAAGCAAAAGCCCAATTGGAGGACTTAGCACTACCCGATTTCGAGGTTTACTGTAACGTACCAGTAATTGAGACAGGGCCTTGGTGTTCGAGTAGACAATGCATGGGTGGAACAGAGTACAGACTCACTATATAGCCTATTGATTTTCAACCAACGTGTCAGGAAGTTTCAGTGGAGGAATGGGTAGTCTTTTCAACACATGGCTCTTGGATAACCGAGGTTTCAGTTGGATGATAGACTTAGGTGTTAAAGTTAAAATTACAAAAATTCCTAGAATAAAACATAGACAGTCTTCATGATTTTTGGGTAGGCAAAGATTCCATAGCACACAGAAAGCACTAACCTTCAGAGATGTTGGTCAGAGGCTACATGCTTTCGGTTTTAAAATGAATAAGGTCTGGGGATCTAATGTCTAGCATGGCAGTTATAGTTAATAATACTGTCTACTTGCAGTTCACTAAGAGAGTAGATCTTAAGTGTTCTCATCACTCATATATACAAAAAGTGACTATATGAGCTGATGGACATGTTAATTTGATTGTGGTAATCATTTCACAGTGTATACATGTATCAAATCATCACATGTACAACCTAAATATATACAACTCCTATTTGCCAATCTTACCTCATTAAGCTAGAAGAAAGAAAAGGAAAGCAGTAACCTTCAAACAAATAAATAATAGATTAGGCTTTATCACATTAAGAACTTATAATCTTCAGGGGCACCTGGGTGGCTCAGAGGGTTAAAGCCTCTGCCTTCAGCTCAGGTCATGATCTCAGGGTCCCAGGATCAAGTCCCACATCCCACACTCTGCTCAGCAGGGAGCCTGCTTCCCTCCTCTCTCTGCCTGCCTGTCTGCTTACTTGTGATTTCTCTCTCTCTGTGTATCAAATAAATAAATAAAATCTTAAAAAAAAAAAAGAACTTATAATCTTCAAAACAACCTTTAAGGAAGTGAAAACCCATGCAATATGAGAAAAATACTCTCCTTATTTAGGTCTTCTATAACTCTTAACAATTCTATAATAAAACAAAGTAAAAAAAAAAAACTACATGAAAGATTTATCTTTTAAATTTTAAGTAAAAATGGGAATGGCCTTAAAGGAGGTTAAATGTTAATACAAATGATATGAAGTGACATATAGTGTCTGGAATGCCTCTCTGAATGTGAGCATGTTGGATCAGAGGCTCCTGAGGGAATGGCTACCAAGTAGTGAGAGAAGTGAGGCCCACAGGTCCACGACTACGGCTCATTACGTGCCACGCCTGGCCACGTGTTGGAGGTGCAGCCACTTGCCCTGCTGATGCCCAAAGCTTACGGTCTAATGAGATTGACACGTCTATTGAAATAACTTCACAACACATGGTTTAATTATAGTGATGCCAAGTTCCGTAGGACCCAAAGGGTTGTTTGACTTCATCTGAGGGAATGGAAAGGTTGTGGAGGGAGACTGGGAAAGGAACAGCCATCTGCATTGGCCCAGCTAGTCTGGGCCATGAATATCCTCAAAATAAAATTGTGTTCTAGGAACTGTTAATAGCTGAATTGTGTCCCCTAAAGAGTTCCTGTGTTGAAATCCTGATATCCGGAATGTGACAGTGTGTGGAGAGATAGCCTTGAAAGAGTAAATAGATAACATGAGACCATATGGGCAGGTCCTAATCCTGACTCATGTCTTCAGAAGAAGACGTTTAGATACAGACATGACAGGCAGAAGACCACGTGAAGACACAGGGAGAAGATGGCCATCTGCAAGCCAAGAAGAGACGCCTGGAACAGACCCTTCCTTCATGGTCCTCGGTAGGAACCAACCTTGCCAACACCTTGATTCTGGACTTCCAAGATCAAGGCCTCCAGAACCATGAGACAATGAATTTCTGTTGTTTGAGCCACCAAGTTTGTGATGCTTTATTATCGCAACCCTAGCAAACTAATACAGAGGCCTACGTGATTTTTTGTCTTCTGCAATCAAAATTGCCCAACTGACTGTAGGGGCCAAAAGACTTGACTTTAGGGAAAGAAGATCCCGGGCACGCCTAAAAGCTTCACTGGGGCTTCTCGGGCAGCAGGCAGCCCCATCCTGTGTCTGTTTGGCCTCCTTGTCCTCTCTCATCCCCACCCAGATAAATTTGCGTGGACACCTGTCTTCCCTCTCGGATGGGGAGTGATTAAGTAAGGAGACCTCTACCAGGTCATGGTCTCCTGATGTTCTAACCTTGGATCAGGGATAGCAGTCCTTCGGGGAGGACTGGGGTTCATTGCTGGGAAGACAAACCCCAGGAATCTCACTTTCAGTGGGGTACAGTGAGTGCGGTACAGCGAGATTCTCTAGCCATAACTCATGCAAGGTATGGTGGAGAAAGGAAGTTAAGAGGGTCATAATGACCACACTGGAAAGCAGTTAAGTTTATTTTCACAATAGCATTACATAAAATCGGAAAGTCTGCATGATTTGATCCTGTTTGTAATCAGAGCTGCTGTGAACTTAATACCCAAGCCAGTGGGACAAGGTGAGCTCAGTGTCCTGACTCGAGCTGGGCACATGTGGGTCGTGGCCCTGTATGCAGGGTAGGAGCCTCTGAGTTTCACCAGAAAAGCACATCATCCTTCTGTTACATTCCTTGGAGCCCTTGAAATCCCACAGTTGTCTGCCTTTTCAGTGAGGACATCAACAGAGCTGGCCTGGGCCAATGAGAAGAGCAGGGACCCTCAGCTAGCCAGATTCGGAGGTTCTGAGAATGAGACTCACTGTGTCCTGGTGAGAAGAGATCTGCTGGGCTATTGGGAAGGTGAGAATTTGTAGGCATGCCTAGAACTGAATCGTTTTCCACTCCTAGTGTCTCTAGGCCAGACCAAACACTTCGCGCAGAGAAAGACTTGGACAGACGGCATTTAGGAAGCCCCAGAGAAGTGAGCGGAGGGGTCAGCAAGAAGGAAAACAAGCTCTACCACAGACAACAGGAGATCAGTTGATGCCCCATGGGGGTTAGGCAGGACCAGGGGCTTACACAGCACACCAAGAGTCAGAAGCTGGGAGAGCTCCCCATCACCCAGCGCTCTGAGGCTGGGCATTCAGTACTTTCCGGCACATCAGCCTTTCTGTGCACTAACACCTACTGAGGACCAAGCTTTTATGAAGTGTGTGCCAGCAGCAGAGGAGGAGGAGAGTTCAAGATAATAACAGATTATTCTTTGGTTTCCCTGTACAAGAATATTAGAAGTGTGTATTTTGCATTTAGGTCTGTGACTCGTTTTGAGTCAATTTTGGGAGAAGAGTTTAAGATCTGTATATAGAGTCTTTTTTTGCATGTGGATGTCCGGTAGTTCCAGCACCCTTTGTTGAAAAGACTATCTTTGTTCCATTGTATTGCTTTGGCCTTGGTCACAGGTGATTTGCCTATATTGTGTGGGTCTGTTTGGGGGCTCCGTTCTGTTCCATTGATACATTTGTCTGTTCTTTGTCCACTACCTCACTATCTTGATTACTGTAGCTTTATAATAAATCTTGAAGTCAGGTGGTGTCAGCCTCCAGCTTCATTCTTCTCCTTCAATATTGTGTTAGCTTTATGCTGGGTCTCTTGCCTCTCCCTATAAATGTACTTCATTCTTGGGGGGGGCGGTTCTCATGTAAATAGCACTTTGTTTTTCACTGCACATTTCATTTGTTCATTGCTGGCATATAGGAAATGAGGGCCTTGCTATAACTATTCATTAGTTCCAGAAGCATTTTTATTGATTCTTCAAACTGTCTACATTGATAATCATGCCATGTGTGAACAGTTTTATTTCTTCTTTTCTAATAAGTAGCCCATTTATTTTTCTTGTCTTATTGCATTAGCAGGGACTTCCAGTACAGTGTTGGAACGGAGTGGTGAAAGGGAACATCCTTGCCTTGTTCCTGATATTAGTGGGAAACCTTTGAGTTTCCTACCATTAAGTGTGATGTTAGCTGTAGGTTTTTTTGTAGATATTTATCAAGTTGAGGAAGTTCTCCCATGCGGTGTTCATTGAAAGCTTTTATTATGAGTGAGTATTAGATTTTGTCAAATGCTTTTAGTGCATCTACTGACAGGATAATGTGATTTTTCTTTTTAGTCTCTTGATATGATGGGCTACACTAAAGGATTTTTAAATTTTTTTTTTTAAAGATTGTATTTATTTCACAGAGAGAAACACAGCCAGAGAGGGAACACAAGCAGGGGGAGTGAGAGAGGGAGAAGCAGGCTTCCCGCCGAGCAGGGAGCCCGATGTGGGGCTCGACCCCGGGACTCCGGGCTCATGACCTGAGCCAAAGGCAGTCGCCCAACCAACTGAGCCCCAAGGATTTTTTTTTAGTACTGAACTTGACTTACTTGGCGTAAATCATAATTGGGCATGTACAGTTCCTTTTATACAATGCTATAGATATCAGGGTGATGCTGGCCTTATGGGGTAAGTTAGGAAGTACTCCTCTGCTTCTGTCCTCCAATAGAGATTATAGAGAATTGGTATAATTTCTTCCTTAAATGTTTGGTAGGATTCACCATCCTGTGCATGGTACTTTCTTTCTGTTCTGAAAGATTATTATTGATTCAACTTCTTTAAAGATATAGACCTGTTTGGATTATTTATTTCTTTTTGTTTGTTTTGGCAGATTGTATCATTCAAAAAATTGGTCCATTTCATGCAGGTTATTCAACTTGTGGACACAGAGTTGTTCAGAGTAATCCTTCATTATCCCTTTAATGCCCTTGGGATCTGTAATGGCATTCTCTCTTGCATTTCTGATAATAGTTATTTGTATCCTCTTTTTTTCTTAGTTAGACCGGCTAGAGAGGCTTATTTTTTTAATTGACCTTTCCAGAGAACCAGCTTTTGATTTGGATGATTTTTCTTTATCAGTTTCCTGTTTTCAAGTGCACTGATTTCTGAGATATATATATATATTTCCAGTATATAGATCACCCACTAACTAATAGAGATAAATTCTGATACTTTACTGTTTACCTTTGCTTATCAGTATAGTATCTTTCTTTATGATTTCTTGGTCTATTAGAGAATCTCTTTTATACTTTTAATATTTATATTCGATATTTAAAGTCAGTTCATCTGACATTGCTGAAATGTCTGTACTTACATGATACTTGATCATTTTAGGTGATAATTTTCTTAGATATAGGTTACAATTACTCCATTGGATAGTTGATAAATGACAGCCAGTGGCTTCTCTCTTTATACCTAGAATTAATACTAAAACATGAAAAGATGACATTCATCTGTGTTACCTAATGTCTAGAGAAGTGCATCCTTTATTTAAATCAAACATCTCTGTCTGCCTGCTGTAGTAAATGCATGAGGTCCTCATTCTGCTAGGTATGTTTTACGTTTCATCTGAAGAACCTGAAATTTAGGGAAACGAAGTGCTCATGTGAAATTGCTAATGTCCTCACTTGATTTTTTTTTAAACATTTTATATATTTATTTGAAAGAGAGAGAGATCACAAGTAGGCAGGGAGGTAGGCAGAGACAGGAGGAAGCAGGCTCCCTGCTGAGCAGAGAGCCCGATATGGGCCTCGATCCCAGGACCCTGAGATCATGACCGGAGCCGAAGGCAGAGGCTTTAACCCACTGAGCTACTGAGGCACCCTGTCCTCTCTTGATTTAAGTTAGAGTAGTGCATGTTGCTAGACAAGGGCTCTCAATTCTAGAATTAATACAGTGATTTTGTTAGGCAAATAAATCTTAAGTTAGGCTGATATTTAATAGCAAATCCCTCTGTGACACACACTGTTCAAGAGCGATTTCCCTTTGACATGTAGTCTTTTTCTTTTGGTATTTTGTGAAGAAGCCACATAGGACCCTATAAAATCAAGGCTTGAGAACTTGAGTGTGAAGTCGGCTTCACTGAACTTATCCCTGCATTGTGTGTGTGCTCATCTCAAAGAGCTATTTGTATTGTTTGTGACATTGAAACAGTAGGAGGCAAACATCCCTTCTGTGATTTTTGACTCTGCAGCTGTTCAAATAATATTTCCAGAGAAGCCATCGCTTCCTGAGTCTGGTTTAATGTTTCAAAAATAGCCACAATGAGTTGAATTATTATAGAAGTAGTTATCATAAACATGATTTACTTAAGTTACTTAATACTGTGATTTAAAATTCCTTGAAGATGGAGTATAAAACAAGATCATTAAAATGATAATTTTAGGGGAATAATGATTTAACTTAGTCTCTTTTCAAATATTGTATATCATGGGATTTTAAAATGAAACAGAAGAGTTAAAATAAGGCTAGATAGTAGTTCCCCCAAAAAAAGAAAATACACCCCAAAAGCTTACTCTTTACTTAACCCCTGGACCCCAATTTTCCCAACGTCTGCCACATTGTAAGGAAGACAACCTCGTAATAGAAACCTGGTCTTTGATTAGCTCTTTGTGGATGAGCATTCTAAGATAAGCAGACAGGGATTTATTTTCCTTTTTCTTTTTCTTTTTTCTATTTTCTGTTTTCCATGACAGCTTTTTGTGCTTGACTGTCCAGATGCTTTAACCCCAAACCACTAGTGGAACAGATTGTCTTAGATTAGTAAAAAGTTTGACTTTAAGCCCATTTTTCTATTGAAACGTGAATAAAGACATATAATTTGATATATAAGTTGTTTGAGTTTCAAACGTATTTTTTATGTGAACGATGGCTTTCTGGCTCTTGGGTACCGTAGTCATTCGCGTAACCTCCTTTTGGCCTTCAGATCCGCTGATCGTGTTTTCCACTTTGACCTGTCTGGGCTGGGTCACCCAACTGCCTTCCCCTCTGTCCAGCTTCTGTCTGGATCCAGAGACTGGTCGCATTGACAAGAGATGAGAGGGTAAGAGGAGAGAAGAGTTGGAGCCATGTGTCTTTACCCTTTGGGGCCCAGGGCGGGCCCTGCCTACTACCACTGACCCTCGGTGCCTCCCCATCCTTGGCCTCCATTCAGCCCATCAGTCGATCCTCCCCTCTCCCTGGGTATGCCATCTCTTTCATGTTAGGACCCTGGCTGATAACTTTGGATTGAAATAGATAAATGTTACTGTGTTTTAATACTGGGCCACATTGGGCGCCTGGGTGGGTGGCTCAGTGGGTTGAAGCCTCTGTTTTCAGCTCAGGTCATGATCTCGGGGTCCTGAGATTGAGGCCCACATCGGGCTCTCTGCTCAGCGGGGAGCCTGCTTGCCCTTCTCTCTCTGCCTGCCCCTCTGCCTACTTGTGATCTCTCTGTCAAATATATAAATAAGATCTTTAAAAAAAAAACCAGAACTGGGCCACATTATTCAGGAGCCCAGAATGAGGTCAGAGCCTAGTGAACAGTGAGAGTAGAGAAGGGTTCCATTTTGAGCTCACTGTGGCAATTAGCCAGTCCTTCAGTCTCTTTGAATTCCAGATTTTGACACAAATGAGGAATTGTAATAATAATCATATGAAAACTCATTCTTTATGTGCATGTATATGTAAATAGATGACATATAATCATCATATCTCTATCTGAAACCTTTTTTAAAGTTACTTATGTTTCATCTAGTCCAGCGTTTTCTGATTCCGCTTTTCTTCCAATAGGACGTCATATCTGTAGCTGATGAATTTTGCAGAGTATGGGGGGTGGGCAAGGGGTGGGGGGGGCGTAATGGCAGGGTGACCCACCTGAAATCCTGCACGCTGTGTGGTTTCCTCTCCTTTGGTAAATTTCTGTGGTTCTGCGACCTTCTGGTGTGCGAGGAGGGGTTTAAGATAGGACGGCCCTGGCGAGAGGTCAGAGTGTCTGTACACGCAGCTCCACCGCGTGGTCTGGGGTTCCATGTGGGCTTGAGGAGAAGGCAGAGGAAGGGAGCCAGAGGGGCTTTGTCACCATAACTCCTGCAGATGTTACGTCCCCTTGGCTCTACCTGATACCCAGAGCCGTCTGCGTGTCCCTGTCTCCACTGCCGCTGTCCTCTCTCATTGGACCACTGTGGTCTCCTAAGGGATCTCTCCCCATCCTCCCTTGCCCCTATGATTGTACAAGTCATGCTCCGCCAAGATCTCTCTACCATGTGGAGCATGTCACTGCTGTGCTCACAGCCTCCGCTGTGTGACCATCTGAGTCAGATGGTTTGGAACGGCAGACCCCGCCTTGGCTCCAGCCCGCGCAGCCCGCACGGCTTGTTCCTCAGGCTCAGCGTGCTCCTCGTGGGCACATTAGGGCTTCCACGTCTCTTCATCTCTACTGGGACTCTCACAGATGCTCATGGTTCTGCCTCTTTTACAATAGGTTTTACAAGCTTGTTCAAAGAAAATTTTCCCTTATTTTCTGCATGTCCATACTAGAATGTTAGTTCTGTAAGAGTAGGAGGTACTTGATTCAGCACTCTAACTGCCTGGTCGAGGCACTCAAAACACTTGGGGACCAATGAACGTACTCAAACTCCCTGCAAGTATAACATCGGCATGCACTGGGCTCTTGGTTACTTTTGCTGACTAGGTCATACAAGATCATACCTGGAGTAGTTAGCATACACTCCGTCCCTTTCCCAGTTGGTTCTTAGAACACATGATGATTTCAGTGTCTATCCCAGTTAGACCTACATTCCATTCATGGGAACACATAAAATGATTCCAATTTATATTAATATTTCCAGACCACCATGACCATCGAGCCGATTTGTCATTGAGATTAAAGATAAGTAATTTATTAAAGGCATTTAATAAAAACTTTCTTACATGTTTATTCTTACTTTTTTGGTTACCACTGTCGAATTGTTTTGTTTAATCTTGACAGTGAAATCTGAATGATAACTGGGCCATAATGGTCCCAACCCTAATAGGAACCACACTGCCCGTGCAATCCGTCCAGGGAGAAGATTGGTCCCTCGCGTCCTCCCGTGCCCAGTTCTGTTAACATTTCTTGTTTTGTGGGTTTATGAGATAAGAAATCTTTTTTGAGGTAAAGCTTGTTAGAATGTTTAGCCAACGGAAGTAAATGTTGAGATATGTATGTGAATACCGATTAAACAGGATTATTTCAATATTACGAAACAGTCATAGTTTTGTTTCATGTTCTGTTTCTATTTAATGAATTTACCTGTTGAATAAACACATAACAAACTTGTTCTTTTAGAAGCCCAAATCCAGGAAAATTCTTCTCTTAAACCACAGAGTGGTTAGGAAACTCCCTCATCAAGAAAATACGGAGTTTGCTGATCATGTTAAGGGATTTGGACCTTCACACGGCGTCTGTCTGTGCGTCACAGGAAGCGTGCGCGGAGGTCTCATCAGGCATTTAGTCGGCCCCACTGGAGAGAAGCATTAATAAGAAAAGTGGGGTTGTAGAGTGATCGTTAATTAGGGAAACGGCCTAAAGGAAGTGGAGTGAGTGATGGGAAATAAAGGATCCTTGCAAGTGACTGGCGTCCAAGGCATGGGTAACCGACCAGGCAGGGTCTCCCAGGTGCGGGAGTGCCACCGTATCAGAGTCTGCGCAGCGAAGGAGAGGCGTTCTTAACGTGCCGTCTGCCCTGATGGGGACGGGCTCAGGGCTCAGGGCAGGGCTCTGCCCCCGGGGGGGACCATCTGCGGGGCTCCTGAGACTCGTTAGAATGTACACATGAGCTGGATATGGCCACATCTCATTTGTTGCACAGTTTTGTATCTTTCTTGATAACTTGCCTTTTAAGTCATGTAATTTGCTTCATAAAAGTTAAAGTCAATATACTAAAATTCCTTACTTACCAGGACTTCTTGCCGCCATAAGCCTAGATTTCATTTACGGCCGCCACATGTCACTAGCCCACATCTGTTTAAATTGTAGGGGGGTGTCCGTTTGAAGTCTTCAAGCCGTCAAAATGTGGATGCAGAGCAACTGAAAAAGAGAACTGATTCCATTTGGAGGTTAGAGTCTGCACAGCGTTCGGAGACCGCTCCCGTCACGCCGGGTCTCCGCTCTTGAGGACGGAGGGCGCGCTGAGAAGCCGCGTGTGCTCCCGCCTGTCCTGAGCTGCTTGCCCCGTGGGGAGTCAGTCAGTTCTCTGCACCGCACATTTTCTTATGTAAACAATTAGGGTAGATCTTTTTCTTGAAGGTTTCTTCACCCTGTACATTTGCAGAACTCCATGAGGACTTAGGTGGGCCCAGAGCCATGCCCACCGTGTCTTGATTCCAGCAGTAAATGCTGAGGCAGCAGGGGTGCATGGTAGCCCTTTCACGGGGCGGTGACAGGGGTGACCCGTGTCCTTCAGGTGAAGCAACACTGCTCTTCCGCTGCACTTGCCTCCCTGCCTCCTCTCCTCCCGGATGCCAAGTAAGACCTACTACTGAAGCCGTATTCCTGGGAACGCACAAGTCTTTCTAGCCGTGATTGCAGCTGCCATGCTGACCTGTTCTGTGTTCTTGTGTTCTAGAGACCGTGTCATTGGTTTGATGATGACTGCCTGTGATCTTTGCTCGGTAACGAAACTATGGCCGGTTACAAAACTGACCGCAAATGACATATATGCGGAGTTCTGGGCTGAGGTATGTTTTTGATTTGTGTATGAACATTAAAAATGAAAAGAGTCTGGTGAGAAAGTAAATATCTGGGTAAGCGAGGAGTATGCCTTAGTGGCTCAGGTTGCTGCTTACGTCTCGTGCAGCATGGCGTTGGCATTTCTCCACACACGGAAGGGCACGCGTACGGACATCCAGCCGTGGTGTTGTGGGTCCCTCCGTGTCACAGGCTGTGTATGTCTGCAGTTGGGAACCAGGGACATAATGTCCTTGTACCATAGACCTACAAGGTTCTGCAACTACTCCGCATAGTTCATCTGCCAGTTAGGAGTTCCACGGAATATGTGGGCTTTTAACTCCTGATACTCCTGACGTGGGGCAGCCGTGGAACTTACTTTCATTCGTACCTTTTCTTGACTGAATTATTTCAGTTATCAGAGATGTGTGTTTTATTTCTCAGACCGCTTTCTGAATTGTCCCAAGAAGAAGTCAAGTACCCTGTTGTTCACATGAACCCACAAATACCCAGCCCCCTGCATATTCAAAGATTCCTTTAGGGGATCAAATGAAGTAAAAATGTTTGTGTACCTCACTTGTTTCCAAGAAGTACAAGTGAGTTTGGAGGGCGAACAGTTCTGTCGTTGCTGATTCAAACCACTCAGCCTGACCCGCATGAAAGAATGGGGGTAAAAAGTAAAAACCAGCCAATCATTCAGTTGATGGTTCAGCAGAAACGATTTATAATGTTAAATTTTTTCACAATGGCAAAGCTAAAAAATGTTTGTTGGGTGAGGACCACACCAGAATGTATACACATTCTGCATGCAAACTCTTACATGTTTTTCGTATTTTATAGTGTGTATCCCAGAATCTAGTTACTATCAAACTCAATTAAGAAAGTTGTTTTAGAGGGCCGCCTGGGTGGCTCAGAGGGTTAAGCCTCTGCCTTCGGCTCAGGTCATGATCTCAGGGTCCTGGGATCGAGGCCTGCATCGGGCTCTCTGCTCAGCAGGGAGCCTGCTTCCTCCTCTCTCTCTGCCTGCCTCTCTGCCTATTTGTGATCTCTCTTTCAAATAGATAAATAAAATCTTTTTTTAAAAAAAGGTTGTTTTAGAGATACATGTCTGAACTATAATCTCTGACTTTATTATCCATTAACTTAATTTGCATATGTGTCTAAAAGTAGTAACCTGGTGTACATTCTGTAAATATCACATAAGGAAAGCTGGTCTGAATTTAGCCTGTTGTTTTGCAAATAATTTCATTTAACTGATACAATTCCTACTTTCATAACTGTATTTGTATTCTAAAATACGAATCAAAATGTGACAGACAGGTCATGTAGATTTTCCCTGTTTCTCTTCTGCACTGGCTAACAGTGCCCAAAGATTAAGCTCCCAGAGTGCTCATGGATGCCGTCCTCAGGGACCGCTCAGTCCTTGGGAGGAACTGAGGACCTCACAGTCCTTGGGAGGAAGCAGAGGTCATCACTGCATCTGGCCAGCTCACCTCCCAGATGTCCTCTAAGTCACATCTCGGCCCACCACCCACCCCCCCCCGCCTTTCCTTTAGGGTTAGACTGACAGTCACACGGGGTGTGCCATTCGATGTCCTGGTGCTGGAGATGGGCACCCCGCTGTAGCACTTGGGATCAAACCTCAGACCAGCTTTGTGACTCTTCTCTGTGCCTTCATTGTCTCATCTGCAGGCTGGGGGTGGCTCTGATTCTGTTCCCAGTCTGTCCCTCCATGCTGTTGTGATAAAGACAAAAATCACGAACTTGACCTCCAAAACCCACTGCCTCGCCAGACTATTGCACGTCTCAGTCCCTCTGCCCTCCCTGAGTCAAGTCCCTCATCGCCGTCTAGCTTCGTCCCCCACCCTCACCCCTCACCCATCCTCTGCAGCTTCCTCTGCAAGCCCCACACCAGGCCACTTGTCCCTTGGATACATTTCTACAGTCCATTGTTTTCCTGTACAGCATTGATCCTATTATTTATTCAGTCTTTTTGGACTTACTTGTTGGACTTACAGTATCCTTGAGCAAGGGACCTGGTTAGTTTCTCTTCCTTAGAACAGGAAAGGAAGAAGGTTGAGAACCACAGAATTAATATTTAAAGTGATAATCCTGGAGCAGAAGCTGTATTCAAGTTCCTCTGTCCCACGATAGATCTCTTTGTGGGGTTCTCGTCATCTGTGCTTGGCCTGTGTCCTGCCATGGAACCTTCGTGGGGGTTCTCGTCATCTGTGCTTGGCCTGTGTCCTGCCATGGAACCTTCGTGGGGGCTCTCGTCATCTGTCCTTGGCCTGTGTCCTGCAGTAGAACCTTCGTGGGGGTTCTCGTCATCTGTGCTTGGCCTGTGTCCTGCAGTAGAACCTTCGTGGGGGTTCTCGTCATCTGTGCTTGGCCTGTGTCCTGCCATGGAACCTTCGTGGGGGTTCTCGTCATCTGTGCTTGGCCTGTGTCCTGCCATAGAACCTTCGTGGGGGTTCTCGTCATTTGTTTTGGACCTGCCGTAGCAAATCTAGGTTTTTAGTTTTGCACATCTGATTTCTACAAATAAGCATGAAGAAATGTGAAGGAGTAGTAAGGTGGTAAGAAAAAAATTGAGGTATATTAAGAAAGATTTTAACCTTTAACAAGTAAAAAGAGGTAGATAATTTTTTAAATCTATGAAATGGGGATAAGAATATATAACTCCTAGTATTTTACAAAGGTTAAATGAAATATTTGTATGTTACCTATCAAAATCTTCAATAAACATCTATGGCAATAACCTTTATGGTGATGAGTATCCAGTTATACCGTATCTTTACCAACATGTTTTAGCATACCATTCGATAGAAAGTATTTCTCTCTAAAACCTCGCGTCATCCAATTCAGCACACATGAAAATTCATTTGAAAAATAAGTGAGGAAAAGGCCTTTGAGGTTAATCCATGCCTGTTCTTCCTCCTTCTCACTATTATCTGGGTCTCCTCTTGTTGTAACTTTCACTAACTTCTGTATAATGAAACTGGGAGAGATGGGCACGTTCCTGGTAATTCAGTTGAGAATAACATAGGATAAAAGCCAAACAAGGATACGTTGTTTTTATTGTTTTGACATTCGTTTGGGTCAGTTAGCCAAAAACTTTACCATTGTGAAGAAAATTAATGAATAAAGGGAATGACTCATTAATACCAAGACTTTAGAGCTGTTTATAAGTTGAGAAAACTTGGTTTTTCCCATTTCTCTTAGGGCGATGAGATGAAGAAGCTGGGAATACAGCCTATTCCCATGATGGACAGAGACAAGAAGGACGAGGTTCCACAAGGCCAGGTATGGATGCTGCTAAAAAGTCAATTTAAGGGAGTCATAAAATCACACATGACTTTAAAGTATATGCTGTTGTGTAGACCCAGGACCACTTGAAATCGTGTGCATTTAGATGGAGTTTGGGGATAGTAAGCCCAGGATTAGGAAATTTTAGTTGGGTTTAAAGAAGCCACAATTTCCCGTGCTCTCAGCTTTCCACCGTTGGAGTCACAACCACCAAAGGCTTGAATTGTTAGTATTTTTAACAAGGAGAAAAGCTTTTGTCATTGAATGTGCAAAGGTCTTTTTGCAAGAGTAAAATTACAGACTTTGATCAGGCCCACTTTTCCTAACAACCGATGCATAATATTTTAGTACATTTTGCATTTTGTCTTATCAACTAT
Organism: Spilogale gracilis; assembly: GCA_004023965.1. Classification (NCBI taxonomy): domain Eukaryota; kingdom Metazoa; phylum Chordata; class Mammalia; order Carnivora; family Mephitidae; genus Spilogale; species Spilogale gracilis. Next base: position 11,725 of record PITA01008591.1, on the reverse strand, counting down.
TGATACTGTTTTTGCAAGTCTTGCCACGTAACTCATGTCAATATTCTGATGTTTCGACAGCCCTCATGCCTGTCAGTTTTGCATGTGTATGTGATCTGTTCTCAGGTTATATCCTTTTGAAACTGTCAGTCTTCTGATCCCATAACAGGGAGGTCAGTTATGGACAGATAATCATAATATCAAATTTCGTTTAGGAGACATTTCAGAAAACTCACAGGGTGCTGGTTTTGGATAAGTTCCCAAGCTTTCCTATTTCATTTAAAGTTAATTTATTCACTATTTATACCAAAGTTGAGGCAAGTCTGCAGTTTTCGGAGACGTCAGCTTAGAGAAGGACCACGTGGTTTTCCCACCGTCGCGGTCCTCGGTTCGCCGCATGCTGGTGTGCCCGGCCGCTACGTCCGACTGGGGCGCTCACTGGCCTTCCCTGCTGGGCACGCACCCCCGGTGCCCGGCCCCATGTGCCTGCTGCATGTGCTGCTTGCGGTTTAGTTTCTTGTTAATATTGTTTATGGAACTTTCCCATATATGTGCTCACAGAGATCTGTCTTCCCTGCTTGGCATCGCCTTTCATGTCCTTGCGTGAAGTTCCTGTCCAACTGTGTGGTTATATAAACATCCGCCCTCTTTCTTTAGTTACTCTTTTTTTCATCATTTTATATTTGATTTGTTAATTCCTTTGAAACTCATATGGCCATATGGCTTCAGATAGGGATCTGACAAAATTCTTCTTTCTACATAGTTAAGCCGTCGTCCCAACAGTACATAGGAGAGCTGAAGGTGCCATCAGAGGATGGGCTCTGTTCTAATGTCTTTTAATTCAGAGAAGAGTTGGGGTTTTGTGAGAGAGTTTTGAGTAAAATATCTCTGTGATCGGCTAATATTTTACCAACTGTATTGCTTCCGAATTATGGTCACCATTAAAATATCCTTTGCCATAATAAGAAATACTCTACTTTCCAAGATTTCTTTTTTGAGATCTTCTGCTCCATGACATCTGTTAAAATATTAAAATAAGAAAAGTCTCCACGTTGACTTAACAGAGTCAAAGAGAGACGTGCATAGGCCTTGTTCTCATAAGGTTGCTGTGATGATCGACTTTACAACAGGAGAAAGCAGAAAGGAACTGAGTAGATTCCATTCTTCTGTATCCTTTGGTGCATCTCATTGAAGTTCACTTTTTTAGACAAATTTGTAAGCCCTGGTTTGGGGGTCCCCTCCTCCAGAGAGCCCGTCATATCTCGTCCGTGGCTTCAACCACTGGGGCAGTTATTTGCGGCGAGACCGTCTGCGTCTCCGCTGACGGAATAGGGGCCACTGGCATCCAGCCTTCCCTAGGCCAGTCTGGGCCCGCAGCGTTGATTTGTACTGTGGCCTGAAATTCCTAATAAAATGCCATTTAATATATTTTTTAAAGTGCCACAGCTGGAAAACTGAAATGGGGCATATTAAGAGAAGTATGACGTGCGAGAACTAGGATACAGTCTGTGAGACGTGTTGTAGGTCAAGAGCAGGGAGGGCGGGAAAGAACGTCTCGGGAGACCAACCAGGCTCCAAGAGCCAACGGTAGCCAGCCCAGAAACACCTGCCCCGATTCCCAGATACTACGTTGGAGAAGAGGCCGCCATGTAGAAGCATAGGAGAGCCGACTTGGAAATGTGTGTAGGAGAAAACTAAGCGTGCCCAGCAACAGGACTGGGCCTTCCATTCTAACCTGACCGGTGGAATCTCACTGAATGTGAATTTCGGTTTGGGGCGAACTTCTTTTTATGTCTGTTACCTTGAGGACGTGTTTTAAGGCATTTTAAAGTGCAGCAGTCTTCATTGAGCCCCCATATCAGGGAGCAAAACGAGAACATTGAATTGTAAGTTAGGCTTGAGAGAGAGAAGGCTCAGCTGCGAGGTGTTGCTAACGTGCACTCTTGTGTCTTGTGCGCGGCTCGGCCGGGCAGCTGGGCTTCTACAACGCCGTGGCCATCCCCTGCTACACCACCCTCACCCAGATCTTCCCGCCCACAGAGCCTCTCCTCCAGGCGTGCAGGTACGTACCGCTGCTCGCGCCGGGCGCTCCAGCCCAAAGACGAGACCCCGTGTGGGGTTTCCCTCTCCACCAGTGTGTGCGCTGCGCCTTCGTCCAGTTCACGTTACAGGTCTTCCTGTGGGCTGTGTGCTTGCCTCGGTGACACATCTACGTTAGGAGTGTTTATAAAGCCCTTCACTCACCAGAAAAGAGCAGGAAGGTATCTGGTTTGGGTTTTGTTAGGGCCCAGGGATCCACGCCCAGTTTTTAGGAAGTTTTTAAGAAGACAAGGCCATGGTGTGTGCTCAGAGCTGCTTACAGAGAAGGGGCTTAGCCTAATTCCCAAGTTTATTGTGTAAATGAGGGAGGGGAAGCCTTACCTGGGACCTCCTTTCTCTGTGAGTTTTAGTTACCAAAAGAGAGGTGAGCCTCTGTCATCTGTCCCAGCTGCAGACTCCTCTGCATTATTTTCTCATTGCTTTTGCGGGATGCTCTCCGTTAAGAACGTCGCAGTTTTTTAAAGATTTTTTGTGTTACTTTGAAAAGAAGTTCCCTCTGGGGAAGTCTAAGGGCAGTGAGCAGAGCAGCTGTGTGCGTTGCTCTCCTGCAAGAGAACTCGTGTCCCGCTGATTTCTCTAATGATTCAGCCACGGAGCTCCCTTGCGGGACTGGGTGGGCTCCCTGTCCGGGAAAGGACAGGTGCAGGATTTAAACAAAGCCGAAGCCTTCGGCATGCTCCCACCCTCTGCAGTTGAAGCTCGTTTCGTGAATGAAGTATCGTGAGGAAAACAGAAAACCAACAAGGAGGGAGATGGGGGGAGAAGATCCTGTTTTTTCCTACGTAAGTGACAGTTTCTCTTCTCTGCTCTTGGGGAGGTGAACGTAACATCCCAGCTGCCTTTGTGGAGTCATCACTGACCTTAATCAGCAGTTAGTGCATTAAAATATTATCTTATTAGATCAGGGCGAAGCCATGTGGACAATATGGAGTCTGAACTGGGACTCATTCAATCCTCATGGAGTCAGCTTGGAAAAGTCAGTGCCCCACCAAAGAGAAATGTCAGTATCAATCAAAACCCATGTCATTACAAAGAAAATCATAGGTAACAGTCAAAAGTCCTTTCCTACCCAAAAATTATTTGTCTTTTCTGTTAACAGTCCAGGACCAGGAGAATGAGTACTTGCTCTCCTTATGGAGCAGGAGGATAGGGATGCCTCTGTGCCAGCAGCTTTGATACATTCCTGCTTCATTGTACTTGACTGAACCACATAGTTCTTAAAGGCCATTTTAATCTTATTAACACTTAAAAAAAATCCATGTGTCAATGGTGCCCAAGGAAATATGGCAAAATTAGCGTAGGTCTACTTTCCAATATTTCAAAAATCTCTTTAGGTTCTGGGCAAAGAATATGTGGTAATGTGGCCCAGAAGCTAAAAGTGTTCCATTTTTTAGGTGACATTTTACGGATTTCTCTTGTCCAGAGGTGTGTCTGCAAAGTGCGTGCTTTGTATGAATATTGTTTTTGCTAGTGCACCGTTCCCTCCTGAAAACTTTTGGCTTTGTATCTAAGAAAGCAAGGTGCAAGGTGGGAAGCGTTGATGAGATCTCTGCCTGGCCAGCCGCCTGGGGCGAGGGGGCAGTGGTCACACTGTTCAAGGAGATGAGGACCGCAGATTTGGAGAGCGAAAGACCCACGGAGAGGGGGATGAGCAGTCTGAGTCTGAGACCAAGTGGCCAGAACATGAAGATGGCTTTACTGCAACAAGGGAATTTCTAACGTTGGTACTGCGTGTAACCTACTGTGACTCCATACATGACGCAGTGTTCAAAATAGGGCTCCAGCCCAGCTCCCGTGTGACGCGCGGGGACCCCACGCGGTGCACTGTCTCCACCCGCGAGCGGGAGCTCCTGGCTGGAGGTGTGTGTGGCCGAACATTCTTGCTGCCCACGCTTCCCTTCCTCTCCATTTACCCCCATGCTCCTGGCCAGGACCCCCTAGGGCCTGTGCCCCTTTCCAGGTCCTCCTTTCTCCTGGTTGTGAGGTGCTGTGTCCGGCGCCGAGCTCTGCTGTTGGTCCTGCCGTCCGCCCGGGGCTCCTGGGACAGGTTCCCACCCGGCCCCCGCCCCACGAGCCTCGCGGGCCGCAGGCTGTGCCGCAGAGAGGAGCTGCAGGGCATCGTCGGGGAGACTTGCGGGGCCCTGCCTGGCACAGCAGGCTGGTCATCATCGGCCTCAGAAGGGTACCAGAAGACCACCGTGCCCGGGGCGGGGTGGGGTGAATGTCGGAGACCCAGCCCAGAAATCCTTTCTTAACCCCCCTTGTCCCTGCATCTTTAATCCGTAGGAATAACCTCAGCCAGTGGGAGAAGGTGATCCGAGGGGAGGAGAGTGCAGTATGGATCTCGTCCCAGCCAGAGGCGCACGGGCCCTCGGAGAAGCTCCCTGTGAAGATCGATGACTGAGGCCACTCGATGAGCGGTCCCTCCCAAACATGCTCGTCCTGCTTCTTTGACTTCTCTTCCTTTTGTTTTCATGGGGGGAAACCTACACCTGGTAACTAGGACGCGAGCCTCTCGAAGAAGGTCCATCAAGGAAGCACGTCAGGCCGACGGCTCCCCGCCAGTGTCCTTTGTTGACGCACCAGAGACGGTGACCGACCAGGACCGCCCCGTGACCAGAAAGCAGCGTGCCCCGGGACTCCATTTGATTTGTGAACTGGCCTTTTCTAACGGGCTCGCGTTGCTGAGGCCTTAGTGGAAGTGGACACGAGTTATTCAGAAGGGGGTCCTTTTCCATTGTATCTTTCTCGTGAGGGGTTAACATGGTACTATTATGATATTGTACTTTGGCTTAAACACCAGTGTTGCTTTGATGTTGTTGGTTATAAATAGGAACTTTTACACATTACTGTTGTGAATGTTCGTGTGTGACCTACTCGTAAGTAGCGTGGATTGTAGCGGGCAGCCTCGGGACGACTGTCGTCGCCGTGACGGCAATAAGTGTCTTTCTGCAATCGGTGATGGAAACTGCAGTCTTGTCTCGGAGCCTCATGAATCAAAAGTTAGGTGGACGAAAAGTGTATTCTTTAAGTTCATACTAAAGGGCTCGGATGAGTAGATTTAACACTGAAGGAAGTAGAGGTGCAGAGACCCATCAGAATAAATCTCAGAACTCCAAGTATCGATTCAAAAACTGTCAAAGAATATTTTTTATTTTTTTCCTTCATTGTAGGGAAATTCCCTAAACCCTTTGCATAAAGAACAAAACAAAAGCAAGGCATATGGATTTTTCTTAACAGACAAGTCTTACGGGTTGTCAAATGTGAATTTTAATGATGATTTCTTTCTATTTTCACTTGATGTCATTGCAGAATTTTAGACGCACATTCAAGTGAGAGGTTTATTCTACGAATTATTTAATTAAAATACCACACATTTCTCTTAAAAATCAAATTAAATCATAAACTTTAAGTCTTGTGTAATTTGTACTTGCTCTGCTGCCCCCATCCCCCTGCCCGCCCTCCGGCCTCGAGCTCTGTCCACATAGGAAGTGGGGGAGCGCAGTGCGGGCGCGTCCCAGCGCAGGTGTCCTCTCTCCTCTGCTCCGGGATCAAGTGTCCACATCCAAACCTGTGAGTTTGGACAGTCTTCTGGTAGGCTAATATTACTCTACAACGTAAGCGTTTTGGAAACACACACACACACACACACACACACACACACACACACATACAGAAGTAGTAGTCTGGACCCCTTCCTATAAGGATTATAAGCCAGTCACTGCTGGGGCTCGTTCAAGCCGTTGAGGATTGAGCATGATGACAGGGTCAGCTTAGTCCCGACCTGAAGGCATGAGACAGCTAGGGCTTCAGGAAGCGACCAGCAGATGCACGACCCACTGCTCGCCTGCTATTCACTCGGCGGGAAACTGGCATACTACTTTTGATAAAATAAATTTTTAAAATGTTCTTTTACATATTCAATACTGTACACATTGTTATTCATATGGTTTTTGCAAAAAGAAATCAGATGTTCCTACAACATGACTGGAGTTGTAGCAGAATTAGCTACATAGAAACATCGTTCTTACTCTAATATTAACACTATGTGTTCCGTTTCCCTCGGGCGTCTGATGGTTGCCATCTTCCCTCCCAGGCACTCCATTTGCTGTTGTGATTATACAATATGAAGTAAAATGAACTATCTTAGGAGAGAAATACCACTGTGGCTAGACACACATCTACGAAAGTACATATGTGTAAGGGATGGAGAGGCAAACACATCTGCAGAAAGTAAAAATTGGCCCCATTCTTCAAAACCTGATTTTTTGGGTATTGAAAATGTGAGCAGAAAATGTCCTTTTTCATATATAAAATTGAATTCTAAAATGTTGCATATTATTCTGCGCTCAGATTTATGAAACTGGACCTACCAAATCAAAGTTGAATCCCAAGAGTTAGTTTGGTCATGTAATGGAACCCAACTGAATCGCAAGGCAGTGGGGAGTAAATATGGAGATTGTTTAATTAAAAAGATCTTAAAAGAATGCATGAATTTTGCTTTTTGATATAGAAAACAATCCTGATGGGGAGGGACTCTTATGGCTGTTTTTCCTTTTTAAGATGGCTTTTCTAAATTACTACCGAAAATTGTCTTATTTTGATAGAGCCCAATGTCTTATATTATTGACATTGTACTTTGAACAGCTTTCCAAGGAAATGTACATGGGTTTGTGGGTTGGTTGATTTCTCCTGAAATAGTGTCATAATCAAAGCAAGGTTTGAACAAAGGAAGGACTGTATCCTAATGTAAACTGTTAACATTCTTAAAATCTGCTTAGGAATCACTTACCTAAAATGGGCCCAAGATGCAGTGTTATTTAGTCAATAATTTGCTTTAGAAAAAAGGCAGTTTAGGATATTTTTTATAATGGGGCAGATAGACGTACCAGACAAACTTTGAGTTCTGTTCTCATCTTTTTCCCAGATCTTTTCTTGAAACGGCAGATGGTTTTTATTACCAAAGGTTTTGATGAGTTTCTCATGAAGGCAGTATTTTATACTGGGCCCAGATTTCCCTTTTCAGTATAAATTTGGTAGCCAGCCGTGAGTATATGTAGAATGTTGGATTTGCGTAAGTTTTTTTGGTTGTGCTGATTTATAACGGACACAGTTTTATTGTCAAATGCAGTTATTCCATTATCTTCCCAGAGACCGTAAATACAAATCTTTTTACCTGGAAATTTTCTTGGAAATGCATGCCAACAACATGAAATATTGAACTTAGGCAGCGGAATAAAATTCTAAAAATTGCAAGCATCTTATTAATTAGTAGTTGACTTTGATTTAATTAATTTAAAAAAAACAAATAAAATGGACATGGAAAGTAATTCTCAAACACGGCCCTTTTCCTGAGGCGGGATTGAGATCTGCTTCCCCGCTCTCATGATCTCCATGGGGCTTGTCGGACAGCCGTCCTGGGAGAGAGACCGAGCGGAACTCCTTGGCATCGCCATCCTCATCCTGGACCCTTCCCTCGGCAGGAAGGCATCTGTGCAGATGACACGGTGCCGCAGGAGGTGACTTGTTCTCACAGTGACACAAGCTACTTTGAGACAGGATTTGTCCAGCATAGGTTTCCTCCTCTTAGCATGCTTCTCAGATAGCTTTAGATTTTTTTAGTTTTGTACAGTCCATCTCAGTAACTTTGCTTTTCTCAGTGTGTTCGGGCACTCATGGATGCATAGATCCTCAGCCACCTTTATTAGTTTGAATATAATGTTTCTGGTCTTTTAACTCAAAATTAAGGTTTGAGCTTTAATAGGATTAAATTATTCACCATGCCTTGGCCTGTGCCTTTATTTGAAATACTCTAATTTCACTTCTTTGCTCATGTATTTATTATTTTGCCTTTCTTGCTTAACTAGAATCAAAAACATCTAAGGGGACATATCCATGATTAATTGGATCAAATTGAATGGCTAGGACCATTCTCTCATCAGACTTCTGTCTTTATTTGATGTCATTCACACATACCCTCATGACTATAACCAGTGAACTGCTCAGATACACTCTTTTTTGCAAGGACTTCCGAGAACGATGACACAGCCATGGCAGCTGTGATTTTGTTGGGTTTCAGGTCCATATGCATGATTTAGATTTTGAAAATCACTCCTAACCTTTATCTCAGACATGTGTTTGCTTTCTATACTTTGCTGATTTTATTTAGGGTTTAATTCTTTAAAGACTTACTCATTTAGTCACATTAATGTGTCCCTTTTATTGCCTGACTTTAAAATCTTTGCAGAATGTAAATTAGCTCAGTTTGCCCTTGGTTCTTGTCCCCCCTTCCCCCCCTGCTCGCCAGCAGCGCATGGCTGTTCTCATTAACCCTTGCACAGGTATCTGCCCTGATACACGTTCTGCCCATTTCTTTAAGCATTTAATCTTTTTAAGTTTCAATTAGTGATTCCCAAAGCAGTACTATATATACCCTTACTGGTTTTTGTCTTTTTTTGTCCTGGATATTTTGGTTGTCTGAAGCGTTAGATGCATTTCTGTGATGGTAAAAATGGCAAAAAAGAGAAGTTTCAGTGGTGTTCCGGTTCTAGATTAAAGGAGTGGGATAAAGAGAAAGACGTTAATGTTTCCCAAGACACGCTATTTCAAATTCGAAGAAGCGCGTTACTGTCTTCACTCACCTGCTAGGATGCTCCCCCTCTCGGCCGCGCAGTGGCCAGCAGTGCCCCTTGCCTCGCGCATAGTCGGACCTCCCTTCACGGCGAGTGTGAGCGAGTGTGAGCGTTCGGGCACTGAACGCGTGCAGACCCAAGTGTGCCTCTGCTGGGTCAGCGTCCTCCGAGGACCCGGCCTGCAAGTTAAGAGCTGAACCCAGTGTGTCTACTAGAGAAGGCAGTTTACATGTGTCCAGTATCAGCTGGTAATTTTGAGGTACTGCGTATTTGCAGCAGTGTAAATGGAAGGTTTTTGTTCCTACTGCAAGTGAAGGTTGCAAAGTGTATCACCTGGTCCTCCCGCTCGCCTGAAGTAGGATTAGACCATAGGCGTTGCAGCTTTTGCTTTCCTTTAGCCACTTGAATAATGCCCAGTCCTGTGCCACCTCTCCAACAGCCAATGTAAATGCCGGTGGGGAGTCTTCTCCATGCGACCTGTCGTGTGGTGTGGGTTGTACACGTGCCTTAGGTGTGCACGCCGAAAGTTCAACAGATGGATCCCGAGCAGGTGTCTCTATACAATGTCCCGCCCTATTCGCCAGACCCAGGCCAGTGCCCCACGGGAAATAATGTGCTTGCCCAAACACTGTGAACTTCCCAAAACTTAGAGATACGCAGCATCTTGAATCTTTCCGGAGAGAAAACGTGGCTTTCTTTACAAGTCCGTAGGAAGAGAGGAATCCTGTATCCCTGCCTGGTTCAGTCACCCAGGAGTTTGCCGAGCCAACACTGTTAAGGTTTAGGGTGGGCTGTAAGCTGTCCAAAACGGAACACACTTACTAGACGGACGGGTAGAGTGGGTGAATCTGTATCCAAAGTTTTAGTGGGCTCTCTTTTGGAAGGAGAAAGAATTTCAAGTTAATAATATCCGACTTCATTGTAGTTGCTGAGTTAGCAAACAAAGTAATTATTTTATATGTATGACATAAAAATCTTTGTAAACTGCACAAGTGCAATAATTTAAAGAGGTCTTAACTTTGCATTTATAAATTATAAATATTGTACATGTGTGTAATTTTTCATGTATTCACTTGCAGTCTTTGTATTGAAGAGAAACCTTCACGGTTATGCTTGTATAATAGAAGAGTAATCGCTTATTATAACCGAGGCAAGCTGTAAATAAATTCATAACTCAAACTGCCGGGATGTCCGCGTATATGGGCGCGACACTGCAAAACCGAGATTCGTTTGACTTACATGCTTAGGGCGGCCAGGAACTTTTTGTCGATATGTAACTATACATACAAAGTATATATATATATATATATATGTATGATACATGAAATATATGTAGAGATGTTCATAATTTTAATGGATATCCTTTGGTGTGAAAAATTGAATACAGAGTTTTTAAAATATCATTTTTCACGTTTATCATTTGCTGTCATTTGCGGGGAAGGTCAGAGATGCTCTGTTGAGACGGTGCGGCGGCTCCGTCGAGCGTGTCCGCGCGGACGACCCCAAGTTCACGTTGGCCAGATGTGGTGTGTCTGCCTCCGCCATTTCCCAGCAGAAAGGATGAGACGACACACGACGCTAAATTGTGTAACATGATTTATTATTAACTCCATCGTATAATTTCAAAGGTTTGAAGACTATTTGGGAGGAACTGGTCTTTTAATACAAGTGCTGCAGATCACAAAGCTAGTGGCCCCGAGTGCTGACTCTAAGACTCCTGAAATAGGTCCCCGGGCCCGCAGGGGCCTCTGGAACCCCCCGGATTCCTTTGGCCAAGCTCGGGAAGGACTCCCATGTGTGCATGCTCATGTGTGTGTCGAGATTCTCTCTGTTACAGTAAAAAAAAAAAAAAAAACGTTCTGGGCTAAACCTCACATCATCTGTGTCTCACCATAAGTATACGCGTGGCTTTATCTTGACAACTCAGCTTAAAGAAATTGTGTTTATTTGGCTATCCCCCCCCTACCATCAGGTGGGCCGGCAAATGGTAAATATTTGAAACCAAAAAGTTAGAAGTTCATTTGTATCCACAGACCCTCCCTCACCGTAATCTTTATTAGAACTAAATTTGGGAGTAAACAAAATAAATGTTTCCTGGAATAAAGACCTGTAATATAGGTAAATGTGAGAGCCCACAGCCTTGTTAATCAGACAAAAGCGTAGACAGCCCCAGGAATGGACTTGTCCTGCACCAGCTCCCACGAATGCGATGCCCTCGGAGTACATAGCACATGAAATGTGTTGTAGACGGGATTTTTGTCCAAGTATTCGTTTCCTGTGAAACCGAATAAAATGTTGACTATGCTAAAATGAATTTCATGAATTAGTATGTCCGTTAAGCTATTTGGTAACTCGAGTGGCAGGCTGGTAGTCTGCAGAGCTGATCTTAATCTGAATCCTTAATTGTGTACACGCCTGAGTTTCCATGAACCTTCTGTAACTCGAGAGCTTTGAGGAGAGGAACGCTTCCCCATCAATCCATGCCCTGAAGCAAAAGGGAGCCGGAAGAGCAACGCTTACTAAGCAGGCGTGCATCTGATGTGGGCGCTTAATGTGTGGAAGGGGGGAGGAGGGAATGAGGGGAAGGCGGGACGCGAGGTTTCCTTGGGTTTGGAACGACTGCTTCCTCTCCCTGAAGCCTTTGCAGCATTACCATTACTTCCCGTGCACCTGCTGCGGTTACTGTCTCCACAGTCCTGCTTCCCAGAGAGATGAAACCACACATCTGTAGACCTGAAAATCTCACACAGTTAACGAGACAGTTCCTAAACATTTTCCAAGTAATGCACACCTGCTGCTGTTCTCATAAGAACACCAAAGTCTGGGGGCGCTTGGGGGGCTCAGTTGCTGAAGCGTCTGCCTTGGGCTCAGGTCATAATCTCAGGGTCCTGGGATGGAGCCCCATGTCCGGCTCCCTGCTCAGCAGAGAGCCTGCTTCTCCCTCTTAGCCCCCGCCCCCTCTTGTGCTCTCTCTTTCCCAAATAAATAGCAAAATCTTGAAGAAGAAGAAGAAG